>CAUYPK010110861.1:0-15427 GCA_963574355.1 Loris lydekkerianus | reverse complement strand
ACTCCAAGTGCAGAGTCTGAGAGACCGGAGGACTGGGCAAGGCGGGGGCGGGCCCCCCCCCCCCCCCCCCGCCCCCCCCTGGGCCGGGGGCGGGCCTCCTCAGCGGGCCGGCCCCACCGCCGGGGCGGGGGGGGGCGGGCGGCCCCCGCGCTGCCTGGCCCAGTCCTCCGGTCTCTCAGACTCTGCACTTGGAGTGCTTCCTGTCAGGCTCTGTCTATATTGTGGTTTTCTCCTGGCTGCTGGGCCTGTCTTTCTAATACCCTTCTCACTTGGTAGGGTTGGGAGGAGGTCTAGTTCAAGGGCCCTTGCCCCTAACCCACCAGCACAAACCTAGAACCACCTACTCTTGCTGCAAATCAGCTGTTTCCACTTTGCCTAAACCCCAAAGGAAAAAATTAACTCTTTTTAGGAAAAGAGGTACATCTAGCCTTTCTTCCTCATTACTTATACCACAGATTTCAGAATCCCTCGGAGTTTGGTGATTAGGGTTGGAATGGTCCTAGGTAGCCCCTGCTGTGAGTTATTGCCCTGGGGCTATATGGGACAGTGTGACTTGTCTACCCCTGGGCAGCTACCTTGGGGTGAGGTCATGATGCTGGCCAGACTCCCCTGCCCTAGCCAAGCAGAACAAACTACTGTAACATTCCCTCCTGACTGATGTCACTGGGCTAGTGAGGCATCCACTGACACAGGTACAGAGGACACAGCCTCAAGCAGACCACAGCCTCAGACCTTTCAGCAGGCATCAGGTTTTGGACCCAGCCCTGGTTGAAGACCAGTTATCTCTCTAAATAGGAGTTTCCTTGGAAACTTGGAAGCCAGAGTCTTATAAACAGCTATTCAAAAACAAAACATGAAGAGAGCCCCTGTTTTCCAAGCCTAGAGCAGATCAAAGATAAAAGATTGCTCCTGCATATACCCTAGTGTGCTCCCCATGAGCTGTCAGAGCATAACTGCAGGTGATGAGTGCCATTAAGCGCCTCCTAACTGTTGAGAGGAACTCTGGAGCAAGGACTGTAGAGATGAGAAGATGGTCAGGGCTGGCAGCACTAAGTGACAGTATCAAGTCATTGAGTGTTCCTATGTGGGGCTCTGTCTCCGGCATCCTGGTGGTACGGGTATAAAACAGAGTTGGCCGTATTCTCCCTGCAGGGAGTTTATACTAGAAGATGTGCAGGGCCCGTGTAGAAAGAAAAGAGTAACAGAGAGCCCAGCTAGAGAACTGGCTGTGTTTCAGCTGATGGTGGGGAGGAGTGGTGTCACTACCCTCCTCTCTGAAGATACACTAAGTGGTTTCTAAGGTGCTGTCTAGTCTCTAATTGCGCACTTGCTCTGGTCTGGGCACCCCACAGACCTTTAACAAAGGGTAGAAAGTGTCAAACTGGACCACCACATTTGGGAGGGGAATGCAGGAGCAGAGATTCTACATTCAAGGCATCCTGGGCAGAAAGGGCTGAGAGGTGAAGAAAGGACTGAGATGGTTTTAGTCACACCCTAAAAGTGCTTACCCAGCACCTGCTATGCCAGACCCTGAGCCAAACGTGGGGCACAGACCCAGCCTCAGAGATCTCCAAGCTGGGTGAGGAGGAGAGGGACAGTGAGGCAGACATGGATGTTGAGTGCTGCTGGCAAGGTCATGGGGGACTTCCCAGCCTCACTGCAGGAGGTCACTGAAGAGGTCTGACTCAGACGAAGTTCGAGGTGTATGGACAGGTTTTCAGGCCGCAAGAAAGAAGCTAATGCTACTGTTCTGAGCCTGAGGGTCAAAGGCCCAAGGCCTTGCTATATCCTTGCTATGTCAATGAGAGTTGAGTTGGGGTGTCGGGATAGGGCTATGGAGGGAGAGACTTGCTTTAGCCAGTGGCTTGGGGTCCTCTGTGTGAGCATGGCCAGTGCTCTCCCCCTGACACCAGCATCTCTTGCTCCCCAGACTGGCCGAGCATCTGCGCAGGACCAGGGCAGCCGTGGTGTTCCAGAAACAGTTCCGCATGCAGAGGGCCCGCCAGGCCTACCAGAGGGGCCACAGGGCTGCCATCGTCATCCAAGCCTTCACTCGGGCCATGTTCGTGCGAAGGAGGTACCGGCAGGTGAGTGGCCACCCCTCAGGGTGCAAATTCAGAACTGAGGCAGCAGCAAAGGAGTTTGTGGCCAGCATGGATGTCTGTTGGCTACTCCCAACTTTTTCCTAAGGATGTTTGCATCTCTGTTGTCACCAAATCCTTTGTAAAGTCTCATGAGGCAGGATGGCTATATATCATTGTACCCCTTTGACACCGAGATGTTCTAAGAAGTCGAATCAGCCTGCCGGCAGCAGGGCCTAACAACCGTCATGGGCTTGCTCAGACTTGAGAGCAGGAGGTGGCCTTGGCATCACCAGGTCTAGCCCCTTCAGTTAACAGCTGAGAGGCTTCAGCCCAGCCATGTGAGGTCAGGAGAGTGACCACAGCTGCTTCCTTCCAGGCCATTGTTCTCTGTGTTATTTCAGCCAAACTAAAATCCTTGGTTAGGGAGCACAAAGCCAGGGTGATATGATAGACACAACTACAGCATAGCGCTACTGGAAGGATGAGCTGGAAAAAGAGGTCCAAAATTTTATTTCCTGAAGGAGACATTTCTTCTATGATCATAGCAGGTGTGATTTCTAAATAAGAGCAAAGCACTAAATTAATACTGAAAAAACCAATGGCATCAGGGTAAAGCAGACCCGATGTAATATGTGGAGAAACCCAAGCCAGTGGGAGAAGGTTCTGTGCATATTGTCAAGAAGCTTGTGACATCCGTGTGATGTCTCCATGGAAGGGGCAGAGGTGATATTTGGGAGGTCACCAGCAGGGTGGGGGCAGTAGGAGGGAGCAAGCACTGAGTGGGGCTCTCAGCCCTGCATCTCACAGTTGTGATGCTGGTGTGCTCAGCACGCTTGCTCTTTTGTTAATTTATGCCACAGACATTTATTTTGCGGGATATTAGGGTGAGAACCTTGATGCTTTCATCTCCTGGGTGTTTTTAACTTGGGAAAAAACCAGACCCAGTAAAGTATATGACAAGCTTGTAATTTTGCAAGCCCTTAGCCCATTGTGGACTCTCACTGAAGCATCCCAGGCCATCTTTCAGCTCAGTGTCACCGGGATGGGATCTGTGTCTGTTCAATGGGGAGAGAGCAACTGGATGACCATTAGCCCTCTACAACTTTGATGAGGTGTTTAGATGGTGGTTCCCTCCAAACCAATAAAACAAAGCTGAAAACAAGAATTTGACAGCTGATTCCCAGAGGGAACATGGGCTGCAGAACCCAGCTAACATGTGTTCATCACACACCACCAATGACTTAAGTCTTTGGATCTCCATATCTCACCACCTCCAATAGCTTCCCAGCTCCCATCCTGGGATATGAACCCACAAAGTGTGTGGTGTCCCCAATAGGTCCTCATGGAGCACAAGGCCACCATCATCCAGAAGCACATGCGGGGCTGGATGGCACGCAGGCATTTCCAGCGGCTACGCAACGCTGCCATTGTCATCCAATGTGGTTTCCGGAGGCTCAAGGCCAAACAGGAGCTGAAGGCCCTCAGGATCGAGGCCCGCTCTGCACAGCACCTGAAACGCCTCAACGTGGGCATGGAGAACAAGGTGGTGCAGCTGCAGCGGAAGATTGACGACCAGGTCAGTGTCAGGCACTCCACACCCAGGAGTTGGGGGCTGGCGCAGGGCAACGGAGGGGCATGTTGGAGAGAGACTCATAGCTCCCTCAGGGAACTGCCCCCGCCACAGGTCTGAGAGAGCACAGGTATCCTCGAGGTATCGCCATGCTGAGCAGGAACAGGTACTGACTGTGGCACGCAAAATAATGCCCCCAAAGATGCCCACGTCTTCATCCCTGGGATCTGTGAAATGTTACCTTAGTTGGAAAAGGGGACTTTGTAGATGTGATAAGGATCTTAAGATGGGGAAACGATGCTGTGTTATCCAGGTGAGCCCTAGATGTAATCACAGGAGTTCTCCTCAGAAGGAGCCTGGAGGGCAGGATTCAGAGGGGGAGATGAGATGACAAAACCAGAGATGGTGGTACAGGCCACAAGCCAAGTCATGGGGGCAGTCCCCAAGGATCCAGGCTTATTTAATGACTTCTGACCTGCAGAAGTATAAAATAACAGATTTATGTTGTTCTGAGCCACTGACTGGGCTATAATTTGTTACAGCAATGACCCACTAGGCCAAAGTTCTATGTCCCTGCAAAGGCAGCATGGTGTCACAGCAGTGATAGTGGGTATGTACAGGGGACTTGTGTGTGGGGCACTGGGCTCACACTTTGTAGTAGCTTGTCTGATCCTCATAACAGCCCCCTAATTTTTAAGTATTGCTAGCCTCCTTATTTTATAGATTAGAAAGTCACGTGCCCTCTCAGTTTTTTAAAGTCACATGGGTGGCAGGGACGGCCCAGGTTTGAACCCCTGGCTCCAGAGCCTGGCTTTTGCTCCACTTGCCCTCCTGCCACTCTGTTGTGTGGTGGGAAGACCACTTGCTGTGGAATCACAAACAAGGTAACCTAAATTCAGCCTGGCTGCTTAAAAGCTGGGTGACTGCCTTGGCCCCTCTGAGCCTCCATTTCTTATCCATGCATGGGGGATTGATAGGATTGAAAAAAGAGCAAGTGCGCTAACATATACCAAAGGCCTGGTACACAGTTGGAGCCTCAGGTTTCCACTGCTGCTGTATTTAATCTATTCCCTCTGTCTTTCCACCCCAGGCCACCTTCCCATGTCCGCTACTCAAACATGTATGATAATATGTCATTGATTCGGCCCTGCTCAGGGGGAGGGATGTGTACTATGCAGGGTCCTACAGGGGTTCAAGATAAGCGAGGATGCTCGACTGCTTCCACCAGGTTGGAGAGGCAAGGCTGTCCTGTGCACACACCTGGACACCTACTATTTGGTGGCCTGAGTGGCCAATCCTCTCCTTTGGAAGACCCTTATTTGGCATCCAGGTGTTTCAGGAGCTTTGTTAGACAGCGGCCAGAGATGTCTGTTGTGTGCTGGATGCTACACTATGAGAGAAGATGCTTTTGCCACTGGGGCCAACACCTTCAATTCCCCAGTTGACTTTTTGAGCACCCACCATGTGCCAAGCCTTGTGATATGTGTCTTACATTCACTCTTATTTGACCCTCACACAACTTTGTGAGCTCATTTCATAGATGAGAAAATCGTGGGTCAGAGACAATCAGGTACCTAGTCAAATTCACAGAAATAGAAAGTGGTGGAACCAGACTCAAACTCCAGGTCCATCTGATCCCACAGCCATAACAAGGGTGGTGCTGGTTCAACCCCAGCATCTCAGAAGCATTAGTCCTGCCCTGTGCATTATCGTTGCTGAGCCTGGTTCTCAGAGCTGCAAGGAGACTCACTATCACTTTGCTCATGCAGGGTGACCACAGGATTAGTCTTCTGTGCTGCCCCAGAGGGTTTTAGGTGCCTCTTGAGAAAGGAAAAGAAAGGAGGGAAAGAACAGGAGTGTGCATGGTATGGGGAGAAGAGAAAATTAGAGTTGGGGCCACCAGGCATGGCCTTGTAGGTCACTTAGCTTTATTGCACCTGTTCTATGCTGGGCATTTTTTAAGTTTCTCATGATACTGGTAGGGCAGGAGAATAAATGAGCCATTTTACACCTAGATCAACTGGTCTGAACAGGAGTCCAAATATACAGATAGCAAAAGAATATTGCTTTCTGCAATATTCTGCACCCAATATTCAGATAGCAATAGAATATCCCAGCATCCATGCCCTTGAAAAAGACCAAGCTCTTTGAGAAGAGACTGTCACCCTGGATGTGTGCTCTGTGTGAGTTCTTTGGAGCATCTTGCCAGGCTTGGTCGTTATGGGGGAAGCAAGACAGAAAGGCCAGGTACAGAGTGGAGGAACTCAGTACCTGCCCCTGTCGGCCTGTGAGTCAGAAATAAAGGCATCATCACCAAGGGAAAGGTCTGCTATCTGGCACTTGCCTTTGAAAAGCACAGCACAAAGAATACCAAGATTTTATTATTGTGGCTGTTGGTGAAGAGCCAGAAAAGACATTGCATAGTCAGGTTTTCTCACCCTTCCAGGCAGAGTATAGTCAAGGGACAAGTGGACTTTGACTGCCGCCCCCCGCCAGGAGCCCTGTGCACCTGCTGGCCACCTTGGGTTTCCAGCCACAGGGCTCTATGTTCTGCTCGTTCCTAAAGTTGACTTGAGAGGATAAAAATAAACCTGGCAGTTCACAAATCCATGTACTTGAACATCAAAGGGAAACAGATTTTAAAAGCCTATTTTTAAAAAAGCGCTTTTTGCCTTAAGCTTCTGGCTTGGCAAACATCTGTGAGTGATGGCAGGTGTTAGCCACCCTGGGCAGGGTGCCCTGCACACAGAGTGTGATCCAGAAGCAGGGGGAGAGGTGGACGAGATCTCACTTTCTCACAGCCCTCCGTGTATTGCCTAACCGTGTGCCAGACACTAGTTTTGCGTGTTAACTCCCTCAAGCCTTATGAGATAAATATTAATATTCCTATTTTATTTAAAAAAAAAAAAATTAGCTGGGCATGGCGGTCTTAGCTACTTAGGAGACTGAGATAGGATGTTCCCTAGAGCCCAGGAGTTTGAGAACTATGATTGCACCACTACACTCTAGCCTGGGAGACAGAGTGAGACCCTCAAAATGCATATATCCCTATTTTAAATACCCAGAAAGGTTAAATAGCCTTCCCAAGGTCACAGAGCTAGAAAGCAACATGGCTGGAGTAGAAAGTGTGGGAGGCTGGTTTTACAGTGTAGGTGGAGCATGTTCTGCCACCTCTAACCAAACTGTAAGATCTGCCAGGTGGGAAACTATCACAATGTATAGGGAGGTCTCCTCAGTTAAGGGAGACTATTGCCCTTGGTTTGGGTTCATGCTCAGAGGGCGTTGTCCTTGGGACTGGCTAGCGTTTTGCAGTGGGGGGTGTGACCTGGTGTCAGTACACGCTCCATCTACACTGTTGTACAGGGAAGTGGCTGCATAGTCCCCATCACCTGCTCCTTAGAGACACTTGTTTTATTGCATTCTCTTAGCATATGGGGCTGGCTGTAGGAGTGACTTTTTTTTTTTTTCTGTAATTCCTAGAGAGTTCAGGCAGCTTTCTCTTGACATGCAAGGTTCCTAAGCCAGAAGGAGAAGATTCGTATGTGTCAGGGTCCACACACCCTAAAGTGTCTTGATGTATTTGTCAGAGCAGCATAGGGAGTGGCCACACTCACCACTGGACAGAGAATTATACTCACAACCAGAGCTGATAGCTTAGAAATAATTAGGCCTGAGATCTCTAAGATAACTTCTAGCTCAAAAATCTACTGACACCATGACCTGGCTTAAAGTAGGGCTCTTAGCCCCAGGCTACACTGTCAAACTACCTGGGTGAGTTAGCAAGGGAGAAAGGAAACCAAGAGAGAACCAACATAAGATTAGCGCCCAAAATTCATGTCCTGAGGTTTGGTCTAACCCACTGGAGAGAGAGAAAGCAAACTTGGCACCGAGTTCCTAAGAAGAACAGTAGAAAGAAACTGAGTGGCTTTAGAGCTCTTGACAGATGAGGAATGCCCTTTAGGAGGAGTGGAGCTGTCCCTGGTGCTGAGTTTTTTTTCCGTGTGAGCTATCACACCCTGATGTTATCAGCCACATCCTTCACAATATCCTTCAGCAGTAAACACAGTGCCGGTTCATAGGACCATTTCTTACAGTGTCCCTGGTATGGGCTTGTGATGTGACATTATTCAGTCAAAATAATGTAGCCCATTTACTCGGCTCTGCCAGTCTGACCTTATTCAAGCCCACGTGTAGAGTAACTAGACCACTTGAACTTAAGATTTATGATGGCAGTCAAGTTTCTTAGACCCTCCCGTGTGTAAGGTCAGCCTTATATATTATCTGAAAAAAATGACACAAATCTAAGCAGTCATTCAGTAGCCTTTTAAATCAATTTGATTCTGTACATTTAGTAGGGACTCAGTAAATGTTAAATTAGTTAATATTTTATGATCACAAGAGTGATATAGACATATGTTATATGTCCCTTAACAGGAATATGCCCTGAGAAATGCATTTTTGGGCAGTTTAATCATTATGTGACCGTCATAGAATGCACTTACACAAAGGTAGCTGGCACAGCCTACTATACACCTGGGCTAGATGGTACGGCCTATTATTCCTGGGCTATAAACCTGTATAGCAGGCTACTCTACCTAGTTTTGTAAGCCAGAGTTTTTCAACTTTTTTTATATCACAGTACACTTGAACCTATATTTAAATTTCCACAGTACCCTTAAATTATGTTGATCAAAAAATAATTTTTAAAAAATACTATGCTTTGAACTTCTTTTGAAAATAATTAATGACCTTTAAACATTTTTTGCAGCACACCTAAGATCCTCTCATGGCACAGCAGTGTGCCACGGCACACCAGTGTGCCACAGCACACCAGTTGAAAGTCACTGCTGTAGGCAGTTGTAACACAGTGGTGTTTTTGTATCTAAACATGTAAACATACAAACGGCACAGTGAAAGATATGATATAAAAGATAAAAATGGTTCACCTGTGTAGGGCACTGGCTGTGGATGGGGCTTACAGACCTAGAAGTTGGTCTGGGTGCATCACTGAGTGGTGAGTGAGTGGCGACCTAGGATATCATCATACACTACTGCAGACTTTGTTAACGTTGTACATTTAGGCTACATTCTTAAAAGTTTTTTTCTTCTATAATAAATTCACCTTTGCTTACTGTACCTTCTTTATAAACTTTTTTTTTTTTTTTGCAGTTTTGGCCAGGGTTGGGTTTGAACCCGCCACCCCCGGTATATGGGGCTGGCGCCCTACTCCTTGAGCCACAGGCACTACCCCTTCTTTATAAACTTTTAAAAAACTTTTTAACTCTAACTGTAATAACACTTAAAACACAAGCACATTGTATAACTCTATAAAAATTTGTTTTTATTCCACAAACTTTTTATTTGAAGTGTTTAGATTTCTTACTTTTCGCACATTTACACGCATACCATAGCCTAATCCTACACAGCGTGAAGGTCATCAATATCACTGTCTTTTCCCTCCCCTTGTCACACTGGGATGGCTACAGGGGCAGTAGCATCCAAGGGATGGTTTCTGGGGCTCTGAGAGGCCGTGAGTACAACAGGCCCTGCACTGGGCTGGCCTATAGAACCATGATATGAAGATGAGCCCCCCGAGCCCTTTCTATTTGAGATCATACACATGTGTCCAGAACAGAGTCACAGTTTCACAGACCCTGAATGGTTACTTTTTGGATACCCTGATGGTGAGGTAAGGAGTTGTCCAAGTTCTGCTTCTGTGGACCCCCACATGCACCCCAAGCAACTAGCAGAGACTTCCAGACATCTCTCCTGGGGATTCCCTAAGGCCCTCTGAACAAGGAAGATAGTCACGTTTGTTGACACTTCCTGTGTGCCAGGCACCTAGCTCAGCGCTTTATCTCATGATCCTAAATCTTCGTACCCTACCCTATGAGGCAGGAGTTACTGTTCTCCCTCTTTTACACTTGAGGACACCGGGACATGGGAAGGTTGGATGACTAGATCAGATGTGCATGGACAGTCAAGGGTAGAGCTGGGATCCAAGCTGGATCTGTCCAACTCCAGCTGCTCAACTCCCCGACATCCCTGAGCCTGGACTCAGGCAGGTGTCAGGATGGGCAAAGCTGGGCCTCCTGGATGATACTAGCAGGGTAGGATGTGCTTGTGTCCCCACCGACCACCACCATGTGTTTCTCTTTCCATACTCCAGCTTTATCTAGAGATGCCTCAGCACTTTCCTCCCCCGACTCCTGGTTATCTGACCCAGGCTATGCACCTGGAGGTGACAACTGGCTGAGCCTCACTTCCAGAGCAGAGAGGAAGTCAAAGGGTGGCTAGTCCAGCATGCATTCCCTCTTTGTGCCCCATTCCCCTGTGCAAAGACCATCAGCCTCCAGTGGAGACCCACACCAGAGTGAGCAGAATACATGCTTCTTAATTTTTTGAATACATGGTGCTTAATTAGCTTTCTTCTTTACGAATCCTTAGAGTAAGATTGCCAGACCAAGCCTAAGGGTGTGTCAGGTTGTAACTGGGGATTTTCCCATGGCACGCAGGGACCCTCTCATTCTGCTGTATCAAGGCAGGAAATGTACTGCTCGTAGCCCCATGTGCGGTCACAGCTGTGAGGTCTCATAGCACGTGTGGCATTGTACAGGGCCCAGTAGTTGTTCCTTTATTCCTTCTTGCTGTTTTTGGTGAAGCTGAATTTCTCAAGTGTATATAATAATTGATTCCTGGTGTTTTAGCCAGTAGATTAGCTCTACTTGGGGCTCTCGGGTACCACAGTGATGAGGGATAATCAAAGCCTGCTTGTTACCTGCTTGATTATCTGGAGAACCCTGCTTCTTCCTCTCCTTTTCCTCTCACTGACCACTTTTAGCTGATGTTCTCTTAACTCTTAGGGCCTCAGTTTCCTCTTGTGATTTGTATGAGCCCTTGACCCCAACACAGGGCTCTCAGGCCCTGGACTTGGTGGAATGCTTCACCCCTGATGCCTGGGTGGTTTGGTGGCCGAATGCTTTATCTGGAGGATGTGGCATGGACAAGGTCTGCCAACCATCAGTTTCCAGAGTCAGACTCTTCTGGGGTAAGCTGTGGTTGACAGGTGGCGAGAATGATCCCGAGACCTATGGGCCTCCTCGGAAGAAGGGATCCTGAAGGAGTCCTTTGTCTCAGAGCCTGCGATTAGGTTGCAGCTCTTTGTGAGTCCACAGTCAGGAGGGCTCCCCGTTGATGAGCAGGGAGACCTCAAGGAAAGGCTGCAGATCTGGGAAGTCCACTCTGTCCCCACAACTTAAAAACCAGGCGTAGGATCTGTCCAACCAAGCATAGACAGCCAGCTACCACCAGCTGGCTTCTGGCTCTGCTCATGAAAGTGCCTTGAATTCTTTCAATGTCAATGTTGCTATTTTTTGTTTTTCTGTATTTCTCCTCAGCTCACAATAGAGTTTTGTTAGGAAGATGCCAGGAAAGCACTCGCGCATGTAATGATTGAGAGATTTAATTCCACCTTGGAAGTTCCTTTTTTTGATTGCCTTTGTGCTTTTTCCTGGCAAAAATAACCCTCTCTCTCTCCCTGCTCCATCTGCTGATGCTTTCTACAGAACAAAGAGTTCAAGACACTGTCAGAGCAGTTCTCCACGGCCACCTCCACATACACCATGGAGGTGGAGCGGCTGAAGAAGGAGCTAGCGAGTTACCAGCAGAACCAGGGGCCCCCGAGGCTGCAGGAGGAGGTGGAAAGCCTGCGCACAGAGCTGGAGCGGGCCCACTCAGAGCGCAAGGTCCTGGAGGACGCCCACAGCAGGGAAAAGGACGAGCTGCGGAAGGTATGCTGGACACAGGGGCGGGTGCTGTTAGGGGGCTGGCCAGTGGGTCACCCTGTCAGAGGCTATTTCTTCCAGCTGAAAAATTGCCATAGGCTTTACCTGGGACTCCCACAGACATAGCAGCCACCAGAGTTTAGACAAAGCGTTGTGCTTCTGGAGAAACCCTCATAAGCTTCTGCTGCCAGCTGGCTGCTCTGGCATCCCTTGAGAGGGTCATACAGTGCTGACTTGCGAGTATCTTTCTTGTGATCTAGGGTTAGTACCCAGGCTGGCTCAGTGGCCCACATCCTGGTTGGCAACAGAACTGTGACAGAGGCGCTTGATGCTGCCTACAGGGTTAGGGGCAGCTTCTGGGGACCCCTCCCCATGCTGAAGTGTCCTGCAATGGGGGATTCAGCTCAAGTGTGTTGACAGTTCCAACTTGCCTACTCCAGCTGCTGTGCTCAATGTGATCATTCCCTGCCCATGAAATAGAACTTCCTGGTGTTAGCCCCCAATCCCACAAACATCAGGATGCAAAGGTTTCCTGCTCTCCTTTCAAGGTAGTTCTAACCAAGAAAGTCCCACAGGGCCACTAGAGAGCCCTTGCAGACTTGGGACACTGCTGTTCCCATGCCCCCATCTCTGCAAGCCATGAGCCACAGGGGAAGCAGCATGTTGCCTACGCGTGCAGCATCTGACAGTAGTGACGAGATGTGAGGGGGAGGTTCAGTGATGATATTGGGGTAACAATTTCAAGATGGGGGCAGACTGGATGCGGCGTAGTCAGGTGATTCCCAGACTCCCATCCCTACTCAGCCAGTCCTATGTATGTGCAGAAAACCTCATGGACCTTAATTCCCTTATCTGTGTATATATTTTAACATTGGTCTAAATGGTTTCAAGGACCTTTCTGGACTTGTACCTGACTGTATCCATGATACGGATGTGTTTGGTGGCTTCTAGAAGAACTAGCGCACCTCAGCCTTGCCTCAGGCGTCGTCCTCTCCTCCCCTCCTGCTTCCTTCCTGCATACTTCCTCCGAGAGGAGAGCTCACAGAGCCAGCTCGTGCTCCATCACTTTCCCACCCCAGGCAGAACAGCAGTACCAACAGCCACTGAAGTCACCCACATCCCAGGGATTTCCAGGGGCCAGAGGTGGGATCCAGATTGGGGGGGGGGGGGGGGAGGAATTAGGTAAAGGAGAAAGTAAGACATGGCTTCCCAGTGCAGCCAGCCTGCAACATAAAAAGCCACCCACCTGATGTGTTGCTTTGAGCATCACAAGACACTCTCTCTGCTTAGAAATGCCCATCAAAATGTAGCTATAAAGCCTGTAACCTACAAACCATAGGATTCCACACATGTGGTCTGCTCACCCTTGGGAGTAGATGGATGGGTGGCAGCCTTTCTATGTAAATAAAAACCAGAAAGTAGAATCCAAAACCAGAAAGGAAGAAGCGAAGGTTAGAACTGGAAGCTCTTGAGATTGGTGACCCACAAGAAAAGAGAAGAAAGCTCTCTGCTTGTGCATCCGGGTCAGATCAGGCACTTGCAAAGCCTGTTTATCCATCAGAGCCAAGAAACTCAGGTCTCTCCTAGCTCTATCCCCATAGATAACACTTGATTCATCAATTCCCCAGCCTCCCTGCTAAAGGCCATGAGTTGGGAACTCAAAGCACTTTTAAAATATCCAAGTGTCCATCCAAGGGAGTGTAAGTGTTTATAATATAAAAATTTTCCTTGACATAACAAAACAGCAGTGGACACCCACCTCACCTTAAAAAAAATTGCTACTGTTTCCTAGGAGTTTGTTGGCCTGGGTCTTAAATAAAATTAAATCTTGGAACTGTTAAGAAAAAAAGGTAATGACACTTAGGAAGGGAAACATTGGAGCAAAGGCAGAGTAAAGCCCTTTCCAGACTCCAAACATAAACACATCCTAAAAAACCAGAAAATATTCACCAAGTAGAATGTCCATCTCTTTCAGAAAATGAAAAAGTAGAAGCAACATTCTTGCTTTTCTAGGGTCTTCAAACTCTTTTTATTCTGGTGGTTGAGGGATAGGTAGACAGGCTTGCTGGCTTTGGGCTGAGGTTACATCTTTTCTGCCTGGTCAGTGTTCACTGTGTATCAAAGGCACTGTGCCCAGTCTTAATAAATAATAATCAGACACTTGGTTTCCCCCTGAGCACAAGCAAGGCTCTACTCTGCGTTGAGCTAGATAGATGAGACTAGCCAAATGCAGGGAGCGAACTGACTGCTAGTAGATCTTTAATTCGGGGGTTGGATATTTCCATCAGCAAAGGCGGCAAATGTTGTACTGGACCTGGCATCTCCTACCCCGATGGTATCAACTGCCAGGACACATGGCCACCCTGCTTTGGCCTGTGGGAGGCCAGGTCTCATTCCCTGAGAGCAGGAATTTATCTCTCTGTACAGGGCCCAGGGTAGCCATCACACCCCAGCCACATGAGTTAGATGGCATCCTTTCCTGCTAAAGGCCTCTCCAGAGTATTCCGTACTCAGGCCCTATTTAGCCTATGAAATGTATACATTTTTTAAAAAGCTTTGTTAATCCCTACACTAGCTGCTTTTATGTAGGTATACTGTTTGATGGCCATGGTGAAAGACAGGTGGCCCCCAGGGCTGCCCTTGGCACAAAGGCAACAGCTCATTATCCAGAATCTGCTTGGTGGGGCCAGAGCAAGGCCCAGTTGGGTGCAGGGTTGCCATGAGTGAGGAAGAGAAGCCCACACCCAGGAGCGGGGTTCTCCACAAGGTCTTTGGCCCTTGTGAAAGATGACTAGCAAGCCCCCAGGCTCCGAGCATTCAGACTGACAGGGTTGGATTGTGCATTGTCATGACCTCAAAGAGCCACCAGCCATTAGTTTGGCTACCTTGGTTAGTTCCAGTATAAAGGTTTTGGAGTTTTCCAATAGAAATAGATCTGGCTGGGGAGATGAGGGTGGGTCTCAGAATATGTTCACCTTCTCCCAAAAGGTGCAGAGCAGGATGACTTCCTAGGTAAGACTAAGTTGTGATCTCAGTGGTGTCTGAGACCGATGTAGATGCAGAAGTCCTAGAAGTTCATGGCCCTTCACACAGCTTGTCTTTCAGGCCTATGCATGGTAGGCACTATTCTACACCTCGGGGCATAAGTGAACAGTTGTTTAGGTTTCTTTCTTCTTTTTTAAAGTCTTTTTCATTCATATGGCGCTTAAATGCTTGAGGGTAGAGGAATATGGTACAGGTAAACAAAATCATCCATCATGGGCTAATAAGAAAAATAAAGCAGAGTAAAGGGGTGGAGATATAGAGACCCACCTGGGGTCTTGATGGTTTCGCTTATGACAGGCAGAGGTTGTCTTGCTGAGAAGATACCTGAGCGAGGTGACGGGTGAGCTGTGGGGTTTCTGGGGGAGCAGGTGACAGATGTATCAGCAGATACAAGTCTGGGAGGCAGGAGTAGTAGGTAGATTTGAGGACCCAAAGGGAGGATGCTGGGATGAGCAGAGGAAGCAAGAGGAGGAGCATTAGGGGAAGAAAATAAACGTAAAGTTCATCAGTTATTTTAATATATTCAGAGTTTTTGTAACTCTCACCATGGTCTTTTAGAATATTTTCATCACCCCCATCAAAAGAATTCTGTCCCCATTAGTAGGCACACCCCATTTCCTAGGACTAGGTAACCACTAATCTACTTTCTGTCTATAGATTTATCTGTTCTGGACATTTGGCAGGAATGAAATCACATAGTACATGGTTGTTTTTTTTTTTTTTTCTTTTATTATAGATAAAAATATGCACCATAGATGTGGCCCGACCCATCACCCTCCCTCCACTCAAACCTCCCCCCTCCTTTCCCCTTCCTTGGTCCTTTCCCCATAGTCCTGTGGTATAGTTGGGTTATAGCCTTCATGTGAAAGCTATAGTTTAGCTTCATAGTAGGGCTGAGTACATTGGATACTTTTTCTTCCATTCCTGGGATACTTTGCTCAGGA
>CAUYPK010110858.1:0-13352 GCA_963574355.1 Loris lydekkerianus | reverse complement strand
ATCTACAGCAAACCCACAGCCAACATCATATTAAATGGAGTTAAATTGGAATCATTTCCACTCAGATCAGGAACCAGACAAGGTTGCCCATTGTCTCCATTGCTTTTTAACATTGTAATGGAAGTTTTAGCCACCGCAATTTAGGGAAGAAAAGGCGATTAAGGGTATCCATATAGGGTACTTTTAGAACTTTTGTTCTTCACAGATGATATGATTGTATATCTGGAAAACACTAGGGACTCCACTACAAAACTCTTAGAAGTGATCAAGGAATACAGGATTGTCTCAGGTTACAAAATCAACATTCATAAATCAATAGTCTGTATATATGCCAACAGTAGTCAAGCTGAAAAAAACAGTTAAGGACTCTATCCCATTCACAGTAGTGCCAAAGAAGATGAATATTTGGGAATTTATCTAACAAAGGACGTGAAAGATCTCTATGTAGAGAACTATGAAACTTTAAGAAAAGAAATAGCTGAAAATGTTACCAAATGGAAAAACATGAATGCTCATGGCTGGGAAGAATCAACATCATTAAAATGTCCATACTACCCAAAGCAATATATAATTTCAATGCAGTCCCCATTAAAGCTCCACTGTCATACTTTAATGATCTCGAGAAAACAATACTTCGTTTTATATGGAATCAGAAAAAAGTTCATATAGCCAAGACATTACTCAGAAATAAAAACAAAGCAGGAGGAATCATGCTACCAGACCTCAGACTATACTACAAATTGATAGTGATCAAAACAGCATGGTATTGGCACAAAAATAGAGAAGTAGATGCCTGGAACAGAATAGAGAACCAAGACATGAATCCAGCTACTTACCAGTATTTAGTTTTTGACAAGCCAATTAAAAACATGCAGTGGGGAAAAGATTCCCTATTTAACAAATGGTGCTGGGTAAACTGGCTGGCAACCTGAAGAATACTAAAACTGGACCCACACTTTTCACCATTAACTAAGATAGCCTCTCACTGGATTAAAGATTTAAACTTAAGACATGAAACTATAAAAATACTAGAGGAGAGTGCAGGGAAAACCCTTGAATAAATTGGTCTGGGTGAGTATTTTATGAGGAAGACCCCCCGGGCAATTGAAGCAGCTTCAAAAATACACTACTGGGACTTAATTCAAAGGTTTTTAGAACATAACCACAATCATGTAGAATATTTTCATAAGAAACTGTGCACCCTAAGCTATCATCTCTATTCCCAAGGTCATAAAAAATAAAATAGCCTTTAAAATACCTTTTTGTCAAGTCTGTATTTTTATTGCAGGCTTGACACAGTGGCTCACACCTTGAGTCCTAGCACTCTGGAAGACCAAGATGGGAAGATGGTTCAGGGTCAGGAGTTCAAGACTAAATTAAGAAGGCCAAGACCCCATAGAAAAATCAGACAGATGTGATGGTATATGCCTGTCGTCCTAGCTACTCAGGAAGCTGAGGCAGGATTGCTTGAGCTCAGGAACTTAGGGCTTCAGTGAGCTATGATGCTGTTGCTGCACCCTAGCCTGTCTTAAAACAAAATAAAACAAACAACAACAAAAAACAACAAGTACACCCTGATTTTTACGTTGTCCTTCAAGGTTAATGTATTACCTAGACAGCAAATGGATGGCTTGTGCTTTTTTATTTAATCAGTCAGCTTTGGGGTCTTCAGTGGGGAATTGAAATCATTAAAATGTATTGAGATAATTGATAAGTGTAGTATAGTTCTATTCATTTTATTTTGTGAATGTCCATTGCTTAGTTTTATCTTTTGCACCATTTTGGGAGCTAAGTTTTTGTCCTTTAGTGTCTGGGTGTTTAGTTTGCTTGTGGTCCATTGTGATGGTCAGTGTGTAGAATAGGTCTCAGCATTTCCTGTAGAGCTGGTCTTGTTGTGGAAAACTTTCTCAATGTTTGGATATGAGTAAAATATTTAATTTCTCTGTCAATTTTAATGGTAAGCTTTGCAGGGTATAGAATTCTTGGCTGTAAATTGTTTTGTTTCAGTAGGTTAAAGGTAGTTGACCTTTATCTTCTAGCATGAAAGGTTTCATTTGAGAAGTTTGCAGTCACCCCAATGGATTTGCCTCTAAAAGTTAATTGGTGCTTTTGTTTGGCTTTCTGAAGAATCTTCTGTTTTATCTTGAGTTTGGACAGGTTCATGACAATGCATCTTGAAGAAGCTGTTTGAGTTGAGATGACCTGGGATTCAATATCTCTCTGAAAGGAGTGTGTCAGAATCTTTGTTGTTACTTGGGAAATTTTCATTTATGATATCCTTTACCATGGCTTCCATTACTCTGGGGCATTCTTCTTCCCCTTTGGGATATCTATGTTTCTTACATTTGAACACTTCATGGAGTCTCATAATTCTGTCAGTGAATGTTCTGCTTTCTCTCTTTTTTATGTGTTAGCTTAAAAGCTTTATCTTCTACCTCTGAGATTCTTCTTCATTGTCTAATCTGTTATTTATACTTTATACTTCATCTTTAAGTTCCCTGACTGACAGCCTCAATTTCTTAAGCTCTGCTTTATACTTTCTATATTCTTCTTATCATTCACCTCTGATTTGATTCTGTTTTAGATTTCTTTTTGGTTATTTTACACTTTCTCTGAAATTTCCTCTATTGTTTTTAACCATCCATATTTTAAACTCCCTTGCTGTAATTTTTAACATTTATTTATAGGTGGAATCATCTGCAGTATCTAACTCATAATCACATAGGGGGCTTCTTCTGTTCTGGTTCTTCATGACACTGGGATTTTGCTATTGTTTTTTTCTTATGAGTGTTTTCTCTTTGTCTGTTTCCTTACCCTACTTTCTCCTGTCATTTCCTCTTGCTCTTTAATTTACTGTGCCTATAATTTAAGGAGTTTGTGACCTAACATGTTTTTGATTTTGGAATATGTTCCATGAGCTGACGAGAAGTATGTGTATTCAGTTTTGTTTGGATGAAATGTTCCATAGATGTCTGTTAAATTTAAATGTTTGATGGTTAGGTTTAAATCTAAAATTTCTTTGCTCAGCTTCTTATTGGAGGATCTATCCAACACTGCTAAAGGAGTGTTGAAATCTCTGAATATTATGGAGCTGGAGGAAATCAAGTTGCTCATGTCTGTTAGAGTTTCTGTTATAAATTGTGGTGTATTCTGGTTGGGTGCATAAATATTCATAATTGAAATCTCATTGTATTGAGTATTAACCTTAACAAATATGAAGTGACCATTCTTATCCTTCCTTACTTTTGTTGGTTTAAAGCCTATTGTGTCTGCAAATAAAATTGCAACACCTGCTTTTTTCTGATTACCATTTTCCTGAAATATGAATGACCATCCTTTTACCCTGAGTCTATATTTATCTTTTAAGATAAGATGTGACTCTTGTATACAGCAAATATCTGGCCTGAGTTTTTGTATCCAATCAGCTAAACTGTGCCTCTTTAGAGGACAGTTTAAGCTGTTCACATTAAGAGAGAATATTGGTAAGTTCAGTAAAATCTTGGGCATGGAGTTTTTCAAAAGTTCAGTAGACATTTTTAATCCTTTTGCCACTGTGGAAGTTGAAGTTTGATCAAAAGTTTCTGAGTGAGTTTACTTTTGTTTTACAGGATTGGTCTGGTCATTATGGAGAATAGGTCTGAGAATATCCTGAAGAGGTAGTTTGGTTATGGCAAATTTCTTCAACATATGAATGTCATTAAAGTATTTCATTTCTCCATCAAAAATAAAACTCAGTTTAGCTAGATACAGGATCTGGGGTTGAAAGTTATTTTGTTTTAGGAGATTAAAAATTGATGACCATCCTCTTTTGACTTGAAAAATTTCAGCAGAGAGATCTAAAGTCATTCTAATATTCTTCCCTTTGTAGGTAATGGATTTCTTACATCTGGCTGCTTTCAGATTTTCTCCTTCATATTAACTTTGGTGAAGTTAATTATTATATACTTGGGGGATGTCTTATTTGGATTGAGTCATGCTGGGGTTCTGAAACTGTCTGATATCTGAATTTTAGAATTTCTTGGCATGTCTAGAAAATTCTCTTTCATATTTTCATGGAGAAGGGCCTCAGTGCCTTGTGAGGCCACTTCATCACTTTCAGGGATTCCAATGAGGTGGATGTTAGCCTTCTTTGAATTATCCTAGAGCTCTCTGAGAGAATGATCCATTCATGATCTGCATTTATCTTTATCTTTGAGAATTTGTGAGTGTTCAAAAGCTTTGTTCAATGTCAGAAATCCTTTCTTCTGCTTGTTCCACTCTGTTACTGGGGGATTATACTGTATTTTTCAGATCTTTGAGGGCTGCAAATTCTTGCTTAAGTGCATCAAAATCTTTCATGGTTTTGTCTTTAAATTCATTAAATTCTTGAGACAATTTTGAATTTCTCCTTGAATTTCTAATTCTGACTTTTGAATTGCTCTTCAAATTTCTAATTCCAAATTTTCCTTTATTCTATTAATCTTGTTTGCAGTCCAAATTCTGAGTTTGATTTCTGACATCTCAGCCAGCTGTTTATGAATGGGAACTTCAGTTACAACTGCCATAGCTTTCCTGGCGGGGGGGGGGGTTGATCTATTATGCTTATTCATGTAACCAGAGTTTTTCCACTAATTTTCCCCATGATCATTTTACACCGTTTGACTTTTCCCCTGGAGCTTTGTTGAGGACCCATACACGTGCTATGGCCTGAGAAACTGAGGACCTGTTTGGTGTGGTGGGGCTAAGGGCTACTGTCTTGTTTTCTGTCTGACCCTAGTGAAACAGTTGCTCTGGGTTGAAGTCTCAGCTATGGAGAAATACCAGCAATTAAGTCACCCCATCCCCCATTGGCAGCAATTGGAAAAGAAAAATCAAACCTTCCTACAACCACACACCCAGGATACCACTTGAATAATCCTTGGCAATTGGCTCATTTCAAAAGGTCCAAATCAATTGTCTCAGTCAGCACCTGTCTCAGGTGGGAGAGCTTAAAAGGTCTCTGGCAACTGGATCGCAGGGGTCTGTTGACAACTCAAATATTTTGAACTCTGCTTGTTTGTTTGTGGGGCTCTCTGATCCATTCTCATAGGGGAGGGGACTCCCATCTACGTGGTGATGGATTTTGTACCTTTTGTTTGTATCCTTGGGGTTGCTGCTTGTCTCAGAGGGGTTGATGTGCATTCTTCAGCTTTCTGTCTTGGTTCATCTCTAATCCACGAGGTTACTTGCTAAATTTCTCTCCTTTAACTCTCCTTCTGGATGGGAGCCTCTGTGGAAAGCTGGATTCAGTCAGCCATCTTGTCTCTGCCTCTGAAAATAGTTTCTATGGAGTTGAAGCTTGCCTCAACAGGGAAGACGAGCAATTATCTATCTCATCTCTCAGCTCAGTTACCGTCCTGCAGCTTTGGTGGGTTCTTTCTGGTCGTTATCTCTCTCTCCAGACTGAGACTTCTATTGAGATCTGGCTGTAATCAGCCATTGTCTTCTGCTCCTCCGTGTTCTTGTTGAATGAATATTGGAGTTAGAGAAAATAGCCAACCCAAGGATTTAGCAAAACACCAAACTCACTGAGACCAAATGAATAAATAAACAGATAAAAAGGCTTCCAGACACACAAGCTTATAGATGCACAATCAGAAACACATAGACTTACAGACAACAACAAAAACAAGTACAATAAAAATAATGATAATTGTAAAATAATTGAAAAAAAGGTAAACAACAAACAAACAAAATGAACAAACAAACAAAATTTCTAAAAATCTGATGTCAGCACTCTCAGAAACCATAAGAAGGAAAGAAGAGGAAGAGAGAAGGGAAAAAGGAAAAAGAAAAGTGGTGTTTATAAGAACATTAAAAAAGAGGAAAGAAAAAATTAAAAATAGAAAAAATAAAAATAAAAAAATATATAAAAAAATTTACAATAGCTCCTCCAAGAAAATGATGAGGAAAAGAAAAAAAGCCATGGAACCACAAAAATATTATTCTTGTATATGTGTAGAAATATACATCTATATGTATGATGTAGGGATCAACTTTTGTAGGAATATATTTATAATGCAATATACTTTCTGGAAACAAGGTGGCACTGTGAGTGGTTCCCGGGCTTATACCTGGTTCACAGTTTCCACTGTTACCACTGTAACCACCCGACCTGGCCGATTGCCATTTTGGAGTTTCTGTAAAAGTTTATTATCTAATTATTGTTCAACCTTAGCTGTTCTGTTCCAGACAGCACTCCTGTCTGACCCCCAACTTGGTGCAGGAGTCCATGCTTCACAAATCTTTCCTCTCTGCTCCCACGTTCTCCTGTAAACTGGCAACTACAATTGGCTGTGGGGGAGGGTGCTGGCTGCCGATGGTTTTAGCTGCTGCCGGCTCCCACAGCTGAAGCACACAGAGACCTTATCCTCAGTTTTTGTGTCTCAGAGTGTCTCTGGACTTTTGAGTCAAGCCACCCACCAGTTCACCGCACAGCCTGGACTGCCAGCCCACACCAATACTCCCCACCAGGAATGATCCAGTCTATTTAATCACTCCTGTTGTTCTGTGGGAAGGTGTCCACCGTTTTGGACAATTCAAAATGTCTGTTTCCTAGGTGGGATCCCTTCCCTTCAATTTTCTATTGGGTTGCTTAGCCCCTTGTGACTTTCAGTGGGACCCCTTTCGGGTTGCTAAACTTGGCTTAGGAATACATTTTCGTCAATTGGGTTTTGCCAGGAAATGCAAGCTGCTGTCCTCCATGAGGGAGGGGCCTGCTGGCCAGCATGGCGAAGCAAGGAAAATCTCTATAACAGAGTCCATGGTTTTAAATTATACCTCATATACAGCAATCCACCAATTAGCTGTGTATCTCCAGCTCTCTGTCCACACCAATAATCCATGAGGGTAAAAGGTCCAGACCCCCCTTCCTCTCATCTGATGACTTGGGAGAGGTGGGCTACATGTCCATCCCATCTGCCATCGTGCTCCGCCTCCTCCTTCCAAGCATATGGAAAATCTCATCTGCACACTCTAGCTTCTGCCTGTTTTCTAGCAGTTGTATTGACTGATGTTCTTGCCAGCAATCTGTCTTCCTTGTTTCTTTGCCCTCAATCCCCACAGGGTTAGGAGCCTGAAGCTCTGCTTGATTCACTTCATAGACATATATTGACTTTTCCAAACTGTGTCCCTTGGCTATGCATTGGGTTTCTCAGGAAAAGGGTATGTTGCTCAAATTTTCCTAGGAGTGGATAGGCCACTTATCAGACATGCCAAAAACAGTTTTGCACTATGACTTTGTGGGCCAAGCCTGCAAGGCAACTCTCCCACAATGGCTGTGCCCAGCCTGCAGCCAAACAATGAGAGCCCTTGAGAGGTTCAGTCCTGGCCCCTGGGAACTGTTCAAAATCACTCACTCACCCAAGCTCTCCCAGAATAACTCAACCAAGTGCCCAGGTCCATAAACACCCCACAGGGCATGGCTTCTCTGTCAGGAAACTCTCCTGACTTCAAACCTGACTGCACCAATGACCTCTGCCTGATTGTATGTACTTGCCACTTCTTCATTGTTTTTTTCCTCATCTTGGGGTCCTGAAGTGTCTCTTTGCCTCCCTGTGCCTCAGAAGGGAAGGGATGTTTCTGGGCAGAGTCCATAATGCAGAGATGCCCGGAGTCTTTTCTCCCCAATATCACCACAAATGGCTGTAAAAATTCTGATTCTACTCTGCCATCTTGCTCCCAATTATCTTTAATAATTAGTAAAAATGTTCCTTGAACAGGGTTTTGTATAAGTAGGAAGTCAAATTTTGCTTTGCAAAGAAAAACCCATATGAAATTTACATGAACAACCAATAAAGATTCTTTTTTTAAATTTAATTTTTAATTAAAATCTTAACTGTATACATTTATGGGGTACAATGTGATGACTTAATATACAATGTGGAATGCTTAAAGCAAACTGATTAAAATAACCATCACCTCACTTACTTTTTGTAGTAAGATATTTAAAATTTATTCTTAGTTATTTGTAATATTTGCATTGTGCACATTAGTTGAAATCCCACCTAACACCCTCCCTCCTCTTACCAATCACCACCACTCCTTTCCTCCCCCCTCTCTCCTCTTCTCTCCTTCTTTCTGGAATATAATTGTGTTTTATCATTTGTATGAGTATGTAAGTATTTGTATATTGGTTTCATAAAACATTTATATATTGGTTTCATAATGGTATTGAGTACATTGGATACTTTTTTACCACCATTCTTGAGATACTTTGCTAAGAAGAATGCATTTCAATTCCATCCAGGTGAACAAAAAAGAAGTAAATTCTCCATATTTTTTATGGCTGAATAGTATTCCATGGTATACCTATACCACAATTTGTTAATTCATTCATGGGTTGATGGGCATTTGAGTTGCTTTCATGACTTGGCAATTATGAAGCGGGCTACAATAAACATTCTGGAACAAATGTCTTTGTGGTAAAATGATTTTTGTGCATCTGGGTAGATACCTAGTAATGGGTTTGCAGGATGAAATGGAAGGTCTACTTTTAGTTTCTTGAGGATTCACATACATATTTCCATAAAGGTTGTGTTAGTACACAATCCCACCAGCAGTGAAGAAGTGTTCTATTCTCTCTATGTCTACACCAGCATCTACTGGTTTTTGTGATTTGGGCTAATCTTACTGGAGTTAGGTGATAACTCAAAGTGATTTTGATTTGCATTTATCTGGTGATTAAATATCATGAACATTTTTGTGCTGTGTTTGTTGGACATTCATCTGTCATCTTTAGAGAAGTTTCTGTTCAATTCTTTCGCCCACAAAGATATGGGATCTTTTGTTCTTTTCTTATTGAGTAGCTTTCCTATTTTTAGTAGAGACTTGGTCTTGGTCTTTCTCAGATTGGTCTGCAACTCCTGAGTTCAAACATTCCAGCTGCATTTGTCTCCTAGAGTGCTAGGATTACAGGTGTGAGCCACCATGCTCAGCCTGAAACTACATTTTTGAGATACTGATTTAACTTTGAGAGAATGTTCAGTGTACTATTTTCTGAGTATATTGTAAGTTTACTCTGTTAAAGACAAATAGTGACCGTATTTTGTGACACTAAACAATATTGAACACAAAACTATCAAAATAATGAATTTAGTTTCAGATAGGTCTGAAAAAAAAGCACATACATCACCATGTGCATTATATACCACCAGAAATAAAGATATAATTACTTTGAAGTAATATCCTTTTTTTTTTCCTGTTGATGTGATTGGTTCAGGAGTAACTTAATCTCGGAAAAGGTTAGTCACAGTAGGTCTGAAGGTTTTTTCCTCTATGTTAACTTTCAAGGGGATACCGAGAAAAATCTGTTAAAAAAATGAAGTGGAAGAATAATGAATTGTTAGACATTCTCACTGTCTGGGCTCAGTGCCTGTGGCTCAAGCGGTTAAGGCACCAGCCACATACACCTGAGCTGGCGGATGTGAATCCAGCCTGGGCCCATCAAACAACAATGATGGCTGCAACCAAAAAAATGGCCAGGCATTGTGGCGGGTGCCTGTAGTCCCAGCTACTTGGGAGGTGGAGGCAGGAGAATCACTTGAGTCCAGGAGTTAGAGGTTGCTGTGAGCTGTAATGCCACAGCACTCTACCCCGGGTGAAAGTTTGAGGCTCTGTATAAAAAAAAAAAAAAAAAAAAAAAAAAAAAAAGTTCTCACTGTACTGTCCAGGTGGTTTAAATACTCCAAGGTGCCTTTTGTTTTGACATCAGTAGTTTTTATGAGAGACATGACAGTACACTATATAAAAAATACTTTATTGGCAGTCTGTCTTTAATGGTAAATCCTTTTAGGAATTCAAAGGAAAGACAGGGTTTGATAAATGCTATTGAAGTAACATTTGATAAGATTTGCACCTATTTGCTTTATGCTAATATGGGGCATTGGCAATTTCAAAAATGTTTTTACTTCTGTTAGATTTGGGTTTGTTCATTTTTCCTTTTCCGGTTCCTTGAGACATGTCTTTAGAATGTCAATTTGCGACCTTTCTGTCTTTTTGTTGTATGCCGTTAATTTTCCCCTTAGGATTGTTTTTGCCGAATCCTACAGGTTTTAATAACTCATGTCACCTTTATTCAGTCATTCAGTTTGAGGAATCTTTTGATTTTTATTAAGATTTTATTATTGATCCAATAATTGTTCAACAAGAGGTTGTTTAATTTCCATGAGTTGGTGTAGAATTGGGTATTTCTCTTGGTGTTCATTTCTAGTTTTCACTGTGATCTGAGAAGATATATGGTATTATTTCAATTGTTTTGAATTTGTTGAGCTATGATTTGTGGCCTAAAATATAATCAGTCTTGGAAAATGTTTCACGTGCTGATGAGAACAATGTATATTTTAGTAGTTTTGTAGGTAGAATATTCTGTAAATGTCTTTCAGGTTCATTTGTTCTAGAATTCTATTTACTCTTTTGTTTATGTACTTATTTTATACTTGAAGGTTCTATCCAGTTCTGTCAGTGGGGTTTTTAAAGCCCTGTCAATGACAATGCTGCTGCTTATCTCATTGCTTAGATCTAGTATGGTTTACTCTATGAATATGGATGCTCCTATGTTAGGTGAATAAATACTTAGGGTATTTATGTCTTCTTTTTTTATTAAATCATAACTATGTACATTAATGCATTTAGGGGGTACAAATTGCTGATTTGATATGCAATGTGGAACGCTTACATCAACTATTTAACATAACCATCACCTCACTTACTTATTTGTTGTAGTAAGACATTTATACTCTACTCTTCATAGAAATGTACCATTGCATTATGCACATTAGGTGAAGTCCCACCAAATATCCTCCCTCCTACCAAATATCCTCCCTCCTCCTGGCCTTTGCCCTCCCTTTCCCTCCTTTTCCTCCTTCTTTCTGGACTATAGTGTTTTTTTTATCATTTGTATGAATGTGTAGGTAATTATACATTGCTTTCATTATAGAATTAAGTACATTGGATACTGTTTCTTCCATTCTTGAGATACTTTACTAAGAAGAATATGTTCCAGTTCTATCCAGGTAAACATAAAAGATGTGAAGTCTCCATCTTTTTTTATGGCTGCATAGTTAGTATTCCATGGTATACATGTACCACAATTTGTTCATCCATTCAGGGACTGATGGGCACTTGGGCTGCTTCTATGACTAAGAGATTATGAATTGTTCCCTTTACCATCTTACAGTGAACATTTTTGTAGAAGGACAAAGGTCCATTTTCTGTAGCTTCTTTCTGCTGGGGGTGTGAACATAGGCTGTATTTAGCACTGAAGGAATAAAAATCTCTGGAAACCTGGTTTAAAGGGCTCAGGAACAGTAGGGTTTTATGTTCTGGAGAAGCTGGTGATATAGGTTGAAAGCCTTGAATTAACATCAAATTGAATTGAAATTACTGTAACATAGAAGATACATATTTTATATAAAAATCTATAAAAAGTGTGCTCCACAAACAGAACAGAGGTAAGCTCTCCTTACAGAAGACAATTGACTTCCAGTTTCCTGTCACTCTTCTATTTAATCAACAACTTAATTACAGACTAAATAAGGGAGGAATATTCATAGATAAGAATGGGTGTTCCTCCTCTGTCTCAGTTCTAACTGGTGGGAACTTGCCCTTTCTCTCTTTTGATTATGACAATTTGAAATCTTGTTTTGAAATTTCATGACCTATTTAATGCTGCAGCAATGCTCAAAGCAATGCCTAAAGCAGTACCTGCCATTTTCCTGTCTCATTCCTGTTTTATTCCAGAAGGTATATATTTATCATATCTTCCCTAAGCCAGGGGCTGTTTTATTACATTTTGATACCCTTGAATTCCTTTGGACATTCTAGTGATGCACAGGGGCTGGAATATTTTTAGATTGAAATATTTTAAGGAACTATCTCACCTAACCTTTATTGTCTCCCTGCTTCAGGTATTTAACTGAAGAAGGATAAAATTATGCTTTCTTTTAATTGTGTATTTTATACACCTCAATTTTGAGGCCCCTAAAGACCAAATTTATGAGTAGCAACTTGTAGTATTCATGGGCACTGGGCTTAACTTCACCAATAGTACGACGCTAGGTTTCCTTATCCATAAACAGAAACACAAATACCTGCCTACCTTCATCATAAGCCTATTCTGGGAATCAAATGTGGGAAAGCACTGTAACTTATAAAACACAATAAATTAAGGACTAAGGTGGACAATTACATAAAAGTCCACAAAATAAATTCCCTTTTCCAAATTATTTTTACAGCTTCATTGGGGGAAGGAAAAAAAGAAAGAGAAAAGAAAAGAAAACACAAAACAAATAAAACAAGTCATTGACTTATGTGGACATTTTCTTGGGGGAATCCAAGCTGCTAGTAATACTCTTTCTCTGAGTCTCCCCCAAGAGCATTACTGGCAGCTCCTAATGACTAGCCCTGACATCGTCTTTCACAGGATGGGCTGTGAAACCTTAGGTTCCACGGGGCACAGAAACTTCAGACACCACTGTGAGAATCAAAGATCTTTCCTAAAATGTTCCAAATTCAACTTCCAATCACTGCCTTACTTAAATTGTGCTTTCTGGTTTTGTGACTAAAAAGCTCAGTTCAAGGTCCACAAAATGGAAGCAGGTATAGGAGCGCTGCTGCCAAATATTCCTGGAGGGTCCCTGGAGAATTAGGTGAGGGAATCACTAGGGCAGGCATCATCATCCTAGGGGAAAAAGAAAATCCTGGCTAGGAGGGCATTGGCCAAAGGACTGGGCCCTCTGGAGTTAAAAAGCAGGCAGAAAGTCCTGCCATCCTGAGCCTCAAAACATTGAGACAAAAGAGAACACAAAGAAGTTATTGGATTGTTGAGTTGTGAGAAATCCGAGGAGAATATATTTTTTTTTTTAATTAAATCATAGCTATGTACATTGGTATGATCACGGGGCATCATACATTAGTTTCACAGACCGGTTGACACGTTTATATCACACTGGTTAACATAGCCTTCCTGGCAATTTCACATTCATTTTGTTGAGACATTTACATTCTACATTTACTAAGTTTCACATATACCATTGTAAGATGCACCACAAGTTTATTCTCACCAATTCCTCTCCTTCCACCCCCCAGCCCCCTCCCTCCCCTCCCTTTCCCCCTTTCCCCTATTCCTAGGTTGCAAATGCTAGGTACAGCATTCATGTGGAAACCCTAAATTAGTTTCATAGTAGGGGTGAGTACATTGGATACTTTTTCTTCCATTCTTGGGATACTTTACTAAGAAGGATATGTTCCAGCTCTATCCAGGTAAACACAAAGGAGGTAAAGTCTCCATCTTTCTTTAAGGCTGCATAATATACCATAGTATACATATACCCCAA
>CAUYPK010110857.1:0-28689 GCA_963574355.1 Loris lydekkerianus | reverse complement strand
AAGTGATCAAGGAATACAGCAGCATCTCAGGTTACAAAATCAACATTCATAAATTGGTAGCCTTTATATATACCAACAATAGTCAAGCTGAAAAAACAGTTAAGGACTCTATTCCATTCACTGTAGTGCCAAAAAAGATGAAATATTTGGGAGTTTATTATTGAAGGATGAGAAAGATCTGTATAAATAGAACTATGAAAATCTAAGAAAAGTAATAGCTGAAAATGTTAAATGGAAAAACATATCATGCTCATGGTTGGGAAGAATCAACGTGGTTAAAATGTCCACACTACCCAAAGGAATATATAATTTTAATGCAATCCCTATTAAAGCTCCACTGTCATACTTTAAAGGTCTTGAAAAAATAATACTCTGTTTTATATGGAATCAGAAAAAACCTAGAATAGCCAAGACATTACTCAGAAACAAAAACAAAGCAGGAGGAATCATGCTATCAGACCTCAGACTATACTATAAATCCATAGTGCTCAAAACAGCATGATACTGGCACAAAAACAGAGAGGTAGATATGTAGAACAGAATAGAGAACCAAGAGATAAACTCAGCTACTTACTGTTATCTGATCTTTGACAAGCCAATTAAAAACATTCAGGGGGGAACAGACTTCCTGTTTAACAAATGGTGCTAGGTGAACTGGCTGGCAACCTGTAGAAGACTGAAATGGGACCCATACCTTTCACCATTAACTAAGATAGACTCTCATTAAATTAAATATTTAAACTTAAGACATGAAACTATAAAAATACTAGAAGAGAGTGCAGGGAAAACTCTTGAAGAAATCAATCTGAGTGAATATTTTATGAGTAGGACCCCCCCACTCCCGGGCAATTGAAGTAGCTTCAAAAATACACTACTGGGACATGATCAAACTAAAAAGCTTCTGCACAGCCAAGAACACAGTAAGTAAAGCAAGCAGACAGCCCTCAGAATGGGAGAAGACATTTGCAGGTTATGTCTCCAATAAAGGTTTAATAACCAGGAATCACAGAGAACTCAAATGTATTAGCAAGAAAAGAACAAGTGATCCCTTCCCAGGCTGGGCAAGGGACTTTAAGAGAAACTTCTCTGAAGAATACAGGTGCATGGCCTATAGACATATGAAGAAATGCTCATCATCCTTAATCATCAGAGAAAGGCAAATCAAAACTAGTTTGAGATATCATCTAACTCGAGTAAGATTAGCTCATAACACAAACTCTCAAGACCAGAGATGTTGGCATGGATGTGGAGAAAAGGGAACACTTCTACACTGCTGGTGGGAATGCAAATTAATACATTCCTTTTGGAAAGATGTTTGGAGAACACTTAGAGATTTAAAAGTAGACCTGCCATTCAATCCTATAATTCCTCTACTAGGCATATACCCAGAAGACCAAAATTCACATTATAACAAAGATATTTGTACCAGAATGTTTATTGCTGCTCAATTCATAATTGCTAAGTCATGTAAAAAGCCCAAGTGCCCATTGATCCACGAATGAATTAATAAATTGTGATATATGTACACCATGGGATATTATGCAGCCTTAAAAAAAGATGGAGACTTTACCACTTTCATGTTTACATGGATGGAGCTGGAATATATTCTTCTTAGTAAAGTATCTTAAGAATGGAAGAAAAAGTATCCAATGTATTCAGCCCTACTATGAAACTTATTTATGGCTTTCATATGAAAGCTATAACCCAGTTATAACCTAAGAATGTGGGGAAGGGTGAGTTGGAGGGGAGGGTGGAGGGTGGCTGAGGGAGGGTGATTGGTGGGATTACACCTGCAGTGCATCTTACAAGGGTACATGTGCAACTTTGTAAATGTAGAATATAAATGTCTTAACACAATAACTAAGAAAATGCCAGGAAGGCTATGTTAACCAGTGTGATAAAAATATGTCAAATGGTAAATAAAACCAGTTATGGTGTCTCATGATTGCATTAATGTACACAGCTATGATTTAATAATGAAAAGAAAAAAAGAAAAAAAAATACAAACCAACAGTTTTCGGACATTGGACAATATGTAACCAAGGACAATTATCCCTCTGTAAGGAAAACATGTAAGATGAGCTGCATGATCAACCCAACGCTTTGTTAGGAGTCAATCTCTGAATGGAGATATAGGAAAGAAGAATGCAAGCAGATCCTAATAGTCTCCACTGGGTTGACACAATGGAGATCAGAATGTGGTGAGTATTAGTCAGATAAAAGGTACAGAAATTATTTGAGTGGTGATTTTCTTTAGTGAAATAACTATAGAAATCTCCATGGGGTCTTTAGTCTTCACTGTGCGCAAGGTTGTATAAGTGTGGGATGGAACTACATGAGACTGGGTTTTTTTTCCTTCTAGTTGCTCACACAAGACTAGAGTTCACACAGTTAAGCTAGAGGGAAGAATCATTGATGATAACTCAGGAAATTTAGTGACGACTCCAGAAGGTTCATACTTTAGCAACAGAGCTGAACTATCTCTGTGTGAAGGGTAGTGTTGACCTACTCTAGCAAGTGTTAAAAGCAGGTTTCAAAGAGATTATTAAACTGACCTCCAAAAAATTCAATTGCCACTCAGGAAAGAGACTAACACTTTTCAAAGAAAGATACCCTTCTCCCTCCAAATTCAGTTTATTCAACAATGCAAAGTTCACAATTTACAGCAATCAATCAAAAGATACTAGATATGCTAGAAGCAGAAAATGTCATCCATAATAATTAAAAAGTCAATAGACCAAAAAATGGCAGTCACAATGTCAAACAGAAATGTAAATGTGTGCATGTATCAATAGGGAAACATAAATGTAATGAAGATGGAGATAAAAGTTGTAAAAAAAAAAAGAAAGGCTTTGAAGATATGAAACATATTTGAAATAAAAATTTCACTGACTAGAATAACAGTAATTGGTGGAAATGCAAACTAATATGTTCCTTTTGGAAAGCTGTTTGGAGAACACTTAGAAATCTAAAAATAGACCTGCCATTTGATCCTACAATTCCTCTACTAGGCATATGTCCAGAAGACCAAAAATCACACTATAACAAAGATATTTGTACCAAAATGTTTATTGCAGTCCAATTCATAATTGCTAAATCATGTAAGAAGCCCAAGTGCCCATCAACCCACGAATGGATTAATAAATTGTGGTATATGTACACCATGGAATATTATGCCACCTTAAAGAAAGATGGAGACTTCACCTCTTTCATGTTTATGTGGATGGAGCTAGAACATAGTCTTCTTAGCAAAGAATCTCAAGAATGGAAGAAAAAGTATTCAATGTACTCAGCCCTACTATGAAACTAATGTATAGCTTTCATATGAAAGCTATAACCCAATTATAACTTAAGAATATGGGGAAAGGGGAGGGGAGGCAGATGGGGACTGAGGAAGATCGGTGGAGGGAGGGTAATTGGTGGGACCACACCTACAGTGCATCTTACAAGGATACATGTGAACTTACTAAATGTAGAATATAAATGTCTTACCACAATAACTAATAAGAAAATGCTAGGAAGGCTATGTTAACCAGTTTGATGAAAACATTTCAAATTTTATATAAAACCAGTGCATAGTGCCTCATGATTGCATTGATGTACACAGCTATGATTTAATAATAAAAAAAAATAGTAATTTAGATGCTGCAGAAAATATAACTGATGAATTTGAAGACTAAGCAATAGGAGGCATCTAAAATGAACCACTGGAAGAAAAAATCCTTCAAAAATTTATTATAGCCATTAGTGACATGTGGAATAATACCAAGAAATCTAACTCAAAAATAATTTAAACCCAAGAAAAAAAGAGGAAACAAACAAAAAGCTTAAAAAATCAATAAATTGGGGGTTTTATTTGTTTTTATTTTTTTCTTTTATTAAATCATAACTGTGTTCATTGATGCATTTATGGGATACAATGTACTGATTTGATATACAATGTGGAATGCTTACATCTGATTAACATAGCCATCATCTTGCTTACTTATTTGTTGTGGCAAGACATCTATACTATATCCTTAATAGTTTTGAAATGTACCATTGCATTATGCACATTAGGTGACATCTCACCAAATACCCTCTCCCCTCTCCTCCCCTGTCCCTCTTCTTCTCTCCTGTCTGAACTATAGTTATGTTTTACCATTGATATGAATGGAGATTCTGTTTTGATTTCATAGTAGTATTGAGTACATTGGACACTTCCCTCCCATTATTGAGATACATTCCTAAGAAGATTTTCCAGATCTGTCCTGATAAACTTAAAAGATGTGAAATTTCCATCTTTTTTATGGTTGCATAGTATTCCATGCTATACATATACCACAAGTTGTTAATCCATTCATGAGTTGATGGGCACTTGGGCTGTTTCCATGAGGAATGCAAGCTATCATGGCCTTTTTGGAAAATACTCAAGGAAGTAAAAGTAGACGTACTGTTCAATCCTGCAAATTGGGGTTTTATAATTAAAAACGTACACCGCTAAAAAGAAACCATTAAAATGAATAGGCAAGCAGCTCATTTGGAGAAATATCCATAATAGATACATCTGAAGAAAGACTCACATCAAGAAACTGTGAAAGAACTACAAATTAACAACAAAAAAGACAATCAACTTCTAATAGTGGGTAAAAGACTTAGATAGACACTTCACAAAAGAATGTACACAGATAGTCAGATTAGATGTGAAGATTTACCAAATATATCATCCTTCAGTGAAATGCAAATTAAAAACACAGAGATGCTGTCTCACATCCACTAGAATTACTAAAGTCCAATAGACCAACCAAAATTTTGGTATGGATATGCAGCAAGTAAAATTCTCAAATATGCTGAGTTATATAAAATATTACAAGCACTTTGCAGAACCTTTTAATAGAACATGAACACAATTTTTGACCAAGTACTCTGCTGCTAAGTACAAAAAACACCACCATTAAGTATTTTTATCCAAGACAAACTTTTATTCAAGAGAGATTTCTTGCAAGCAGGTTTATTGCACATTTGTTATTATATTTGAAAATAAAAAATGTCCTAAAACAACATAAAAATCCATAAAGATGAGAATATGTGTAATATTCACATGTGCAACAATATAGAATCATAAATATATCATGCCAAATTAAAGAAACCAGAAACAAAAATGTGGTGTATTATTCATTAATGTGACACTCAAGAACAGGTAAACTGACATACAATAATAAAATTGAAAAGAAATTGCCTCTAGGGGAGAATAACTGATAGAAAGAGATTCAAAGAACAATTAATTATATTGTGTTGAAGGAGCCCCCAAACCACGTTCACCTTATCTGCTAATCTAGCCAAATGGTGAAAAATAATGGTGGCGCAGAATCAGCAGAAAAACTCAAGTAACCTGAATAATCATAGTAGATCAACTCCCCTGGGGAACTACAAGGTGGACACAATAGAAGATCCCATTCATAAACAAATGGCTGAGATGTCAGAAATCGCATTTAGAATTTGTATTACAAATAAGATTAACAGAATGGAAGTAAAGTTGGAATTAGAAATTCAAGGAGGATTTCAAAAGTTGTCTCAAGAATTCAATGAATTCAAAGACAGAATCACCAAATATTTTGACACATTGAGGGAAGAACTTGCAGCCCTCAAAGATCTGAGAAATATAGTAGAATCCCTCAGTAACAGAATGGAACAGACAGAATAAAGGATTTCTGACATTGAAGAAAAAGCTTTTGAATGCTCCCAAAAGCTCAAAGAAGAAGAGAAGTGGAGAGCAAAAATGGATCATTCTATCAGAAAGCTCTGGGATAATTCAAAGAAAATCAATATTCACCTTATAGGAATTCTTAAAGGTGACAAGGTTGCTTTGAAAGGCCCAGATGCTCTATTTGATGATAATGGAGGAGAACTTCCCAGACATCCTAAGAGATTTCAAAATTCAGATAGCAGATAGTTTCAGAACCTCAGCACAACTCAACCCGAATAAGATATCCCCCAGTCACATCATAATTAACTTCACTGAAGATAATATAAAGGAGAAAATTCTGAAAGCAGCCAGACATAAGAAAACCATAACCTAAAGGGGGAAGAATATTAGCAGATCTCTCTGCTAAAACCTTTCAAGCTAGAAGAGAGTGGTCATCGACCTTTAACCTCCTAAAACAAAATTACTTCAACTTAGAATCCTGTATCCAGCTAAACTGAGTTTCTTTTGTGATGGAGAAGTCAAATACTTTAATGACATACACATGTTGAAGAAATTTGCCATAACTAAACAATCTCTCCAGGATATTCTCATACCTATCCTGTATAATAACCAGCACAATCCTCTACCACATAAGTAAACTCACTAAAACACTTTTTATCAAATTCCAACTTCCACAGTGGTGGTAGGATTAAAAATGTCCACTGCACTTTTGATAAACTTGATACCTAAAAGACTACCAGGCTTATCAATACTCTCAATTAATGTGAATTGCTTAATGTCCTCTAAAGAGGCACAGGTTGGCTGACTAGATACAAAAACTCAAGCCAGATATCTGCTGAATACAGTAATCTCATCCTACCTTAAAAGATAAATATAAACTCAGGGTGAAGTGATGGTCATCTATAATTCAGGCAAATGGAAATCAGAAAAAAGCAGGTGTTGCAATTTTATTCGCAGATACAATAGGCTCTAAACCAACAAAAGGAAAGATAATGATGGTCACTTCATATTTGTTAAGAGAAACATTCAACATAATGAAATTTTAATTATTAATATTTATGTACCCAACCAGAATGTGCCTCACTTTATAAGAGAGACTCTAACAGACATGAGTAATTTTATTTCCTCCAGCACCATTATAGTCATAATTTTATTTCCTCCAGCACCAACACCCTTTTGCCATGTTGAATAGAGCCTCCAATAAAAAACTAAGCAAAGAAATTTTAGACTTAAACTTAAACGTTCAATAATTGAATTTACCAAACCTCTACAGAACACTTCATCCTAACAAAACTGAATACACATTCTTCTCATTAGCCCATGGAATATCCTCCAAAATTGACCATACCTTAGGTCACATGTCTAACCTCAGCAAATTTAAGAGTAGAAATTATTTCTTGCATCTTTTCAGACCATTTATGGAATAAAAGTTGAACTCAGTAACAACAGGAATCTGTGCACTCATACAAAAACATGGAAACTCAATAACCCTATACTGGGTTATAGATGAGATTAAGAAGGAAATTACCAAATTTTTGGAACAAAACGATAATGAAGATATGAATAACCAGAACCTCTAGGGATACTGCAAAGGCAGTCCTAAGAGGGAAATTTATAGAATTGCAAGGTTTTCTCAAGAGACTGGAAAGAGAGGACGTTAACAATTTAATGGGGCATCTCAAGCAACAGGAAAAGGAAGAACATTCTAATCCCAAACCCAGCAGAAGAAAGGAAATAACCAAAATTATAGCAGAATTAAATAAAATTGAAAACAAAAAGATTATATAATATATCAATAAATAAAAAGTTGTTTTTTTTTGAAAAGGTCAATAAAATAGATAAACCTTTGGCTAACCTAACCAGGAATAAAAGAGGAAAATCTCTAATTTCATCAATCACAAATGGTAAAGATGAAATAATAACAGACTGCTCAGAAATTCAAAGAATACTTAATGAATATTACAGGAAACTCTGTTCTTAGAAATACGAAAATCTGAAGGAAATTGACCAATACTTGGAAGCACACCACCTTCCTTGACTTAGCCAGAATGAAGTGGAAATTTTGAAGAGGCCTATATCGAGTTCTGAAATAGCATCAACTATACAAAATCTCTCTAAAAGAAAAGCCTGGGACCAAATGGCTTCACATCAGAATTCTACCAAACATTTAAAGACAAAATAGTATCTATATTACTTAACCTTTTCCAAAATATAGAAAAAGAAGAAATACTACCCAACATGTTCTATGAAGGAAACATTACCTTGATCCCCAAACCAGGAAAAGATCCAACAAGAAAAGAAAATTATAATCCAATATCTCTAATGAATATTGATGCAAAAATATTTAATAAGATCCTAGCAAACACAATCCAGTGGCACATCAAACAAATTATACACCATGACCAAGTGGTTTTTATCCCAGACTTTCAAGGCTGGTTCAATATATGTAAATCTTTAAATATAATTCATCAGATAAAATAAAAAACAAAGACCATATGATTCTCTCAATGATGCAGAAAAAGCTTTTGATAACATCCAGCATCCTTTCATGATCAGAACACTTAAGGAAATTGGTATACACGGACAATTCTTAAACTGATAGAGGCCATCTATGGCGAACTCATAGCCAATACATATTGAGTGGAGTTAAATTGAAATCATTTCCACTCAGATCAGGAACCAAAGTTGCCCATTGTCTCCACTGCTCTTTAACATTGTAATGCAAGTCTTAGCCATCACAAGACTGGCTAAGAAAGGCAATCAAGTGTATCCATATAGGGTCAGAGGAGATCAAGCTTAGGCAAGAAAGGCAATCAAGTGTATCCATATAGTGTCAGAGGAGATCAAACTTTCACTCTTTGCAGGTGATATGATTGTATATCTGGAAAACACCAGGGATTCTACTACAAAACTCTCGAAGTGATCAAGGAATACAGCAGCATCTCAGACTACAAAATCAAAATTCATTGGTAGCCTTTATGTATACCAACAATAGTCTAGCTGAAAAAACAGTCAAGGACTTTATTCTGTTCACAGTAGTGCCAAAGAAGATGAAATATTTGGGAGTTTACCTAACAAAGAATGTGAAACATCTCTATAAAGAGAACTATGAAACTCTAAGAAAAGAAATAGCTGAAGATGTTAACAAATGAGAAAACATACCATGCTCATGGTTGGGAAGAATCAACATTGTTAAAATGTCCATACTTCCCAAAGCAATATACAATTTTAATGCAATCCCTATCAAAGCACCACTGTCATACTTTAAGGATCTTGAAAAATGATATTTCATTTTATATGGAATCAGAAAAAATCTCAAATAGCCTAGACATTATTCAGAAATAAAAACAAAACAGGGGGAATCATGCTGCATACCTTAGACTATACATAAATGGATAGTGATCAAAACAGCATGGTACTGGCACAGAAACAGAGAGGTAGATATGTGGAACAGAATAGATAACCAAGAGATGAACTCAGCTAATTACTGTTGTTTGACCTTTGATAAGCCAATTAAAAACATTCAGTGGGGGTAAAGATTCCTTATTTAACAAATGGTTCTGGGTGAACTGGCTGGTGACCTGTAGAAGACTGAAACTGGACCCACACCTTTCTGCATTAACTAAGACAGACTCTCACTGGATTAAAGATTTAAACTTAAGACATGAAACTATAAAAATACTAGAAGAGAGTGCAGGGAAAACCCTTGAGGAAATCAATCTGGGTGAACATTTTAGGAGGAGAACCCCCAGGCAATTGAAGCAGCATCAAAAATACACTACTGGGACCTGTTCAAACTAAAAAGAACACAGCAAGTAAAGCAAGGGTGAAGACATTTTCAGGTTATATCCCTGACAAAGGTTTAATAACCAGAATCCACAGAGAACTCAAATGTATTAGCAAGAAAAAAACAAGTGATCCCATCTCAGGGTGGGCAAGGGACTTGAAGTGATAGGTGCATGGCCTATAGACACATGAAAAAATGCTCATCCTCCTTAATCATCAGAGAAATGCAAATCAAAAACCACTTTGAGATATCATCTAACTCCAGTAAGAGTAGCCCACATCACAAAATCCCAAAACCATAGATGTTGTCGTGGATGTGGAAAAAAGGGAACACTTCTACACTGCTGGTGGGAACGCAAATTAATGCATTCCTTTTAGAAAGATGTTTGGAGAACACTTAGGGATCTAGAAGCAGACCTGCCATTTGATCCTTCAATTCTTTTACTAGGTATATATAGAGAAGACCAAAAATCACTTTATAATAAAGGTATTTGCATTAGAATGTTTATTTCAGCCCAATTCATAATTGCTAAGTCATAGAAGAAACCCAAGTGCCATCAACCCATGAATGGATTACTAAATTGTGGTATATGTACACCAGGGAATACTATGCAGCCTTTAAAAAGATGAAGGCTTTACCTCTTTCATGTTTACATGGATGGAGCTGGAACATATTCTTCTTAGCAAAGTATCTCAAGAATGGAAGGAAAAGTATTCAATGCACTCATCCCTACTATGAAACCAATTTATAAGCATGCACACTTTTATATGAAAGCTATAAACCAACCATAGCCCAAGAAAAAGGGGAAAGAGGAGACAGAGGATGAGTGGAGGGAGGATAATTGGTGGGACCACACCTGTGGTACATTTTACAAGGGTACAAGTTAATAAGTGCAGAATATAAACGTCTTAACACAATAACTCAGTGAATGTGGTGAAGGTTATGTTATCCAGTTTGATGAAAATATTTCAAATTGTATATAAAACCAGCACATTTTACACCATAATTGCATTAATGTACACAGCTATAATGTAATTAAGAAACAATTATATTATGTTTTATAGGTTTAGTATGTGTGGAAATCTTTGGAGAGGCCCATATGAATGTGTAAAATGAGTTTGCAATCACTAGCATTGTTTTATCCATGGACTTTCAGGGTATTTATGAGAAATATTGAGCAATAGTAAAATATATCCTCCATAGCAGAGAACTTGGCAAGAAATATCCATCACTGGAAGATAGTCAGGATGGGTAGGAATTATATTACTACTTAGATCCTTGTCTTCTAAGCAGAAAAAGACTTCAGGTGCTAGGAGAGGATCTGAAAACCCATTTGTCTACAGCCCAGATGATGATGATAATCCATTAAAGACACAAGGAGAGAATAGAATAAAACCAATGTATCTGAGAGAGGGTCAGGGAAACCACCAGAGTCCTGACATTCCTTTAATGCTGTGGAAGGGGGAGAGCCCACTGAACAAGATCCTCACCCAAGTCCAAGGGGTGTAGAGTCTACCTAAGATTGAGGTTGAACTATGACATCAGAGAATGCTACTCCCAATCAACAACCCTAGGCTAGCAAGCGCCACATAACTATTAACAGCTAAGTACTGCTTGGTGAGGGAAAAGAGCAAATGAGGAGAAACTTGTATGAGCAGCCTCATAGAAAATGACTAAAGCTGAAGGTGTAACAGGAACATTAAGGAAAAACCTTTGACAAATTAGCTCACCTGCTAATCACAAGGTATTGCAAGAAGAATTTGAAACTGATGGTGAACTTTTATTCACGGATTTTGTTATGGTAAATATAATAACAATTAAAACCCAAACCCAACTCAACTCCTGACTACATTGACTCAATCTTATAAATCTTAGCATATAAAACAAAAGAACAAACTTTTTAAAGTCATGAAACTATTTAGCATCTTGTTTTTCTTGCAGTCAAATGAATATATAAAATTGCAAAAACTCACTGAATTGAACATGTAATATATACCTACTTCACTCTACAAAAGTTATACTTAACTTAATAAAAATTCTTCCTTGATACAAGCATTTCTTCTAGAGAAAAGTGATGGATAATTAATAAAGTGGAAGTAAATTATACATTTTATTAGATTAGTGTTTAATTAAAAAAAACATGAAAAGAAATAAGAAATACTGGAGATGAGGTGTTAAAATTTTGTTTAGGAAGTCAAAGAAGACTGATGGATAAGAAATTATAAATAATGACCCTCATAGCCAAGGCATTTCTTAGAAATAAAAGAAAGCTGCGGACCCTACTTTCTCCCTTTCCAGAAGAGCCTTATGTAACTAACTATGGAAGACTACTAAAGTCTTTTAGATTTTTGACTGTGAGAGTCACTGTGTCAAAGGGAATGAGAAGCAATGTGACCTTGAGAAACAAAGTATAAAACAATAAAAGCTGGTGGCTAAACGTGATGCATTTAGACTGTAAGTCCTGAACCAGGTTCTGAGCCAGGTGCATTTCCTGATCCTTTTAAATTAATATCACTGAGAATACATATGGAAAGAGGTTTGTGATATATTATCATCCATCAAAACTGAATTATTAAGAGGAATTCTGGAAAGGTGGCTGACTAGTAGCAACCCTCAGCAGAGGGAGAAAAACAGGTCATAATTGGACGCTATGAAGCCAAAGGTCCAGATGAGTCCAGAAAGAAGTTCACAAGCTGTGACTCCAAGAGAGAGCATTCAAGAATGTTTATCTGCATGGAGCTGGAACATATTCTTCTTAGTAAAGTATTTCAAGAATGGAAAGAAAAAGTATCCAATGTAGTCAATACTACTATGAAATCAGTCTATAATCACCTACACATTCATAGGAATGGTAAAACATAACTATAGTCCAGAAAAAAGAAAGGAAGAGGAAAGAAAGGGAAGGGGAGGGGGAGGCTAGGAAGCGGAAGGGTTTTGTGTGTGTGTGTGGGAATCCAACCTAATGTGCATAATACAAATACACATTTCTATATCACTAAGAATAGAGTATGAATGTTTTTGCCAAAACACATAAGCAAGGACATGGTTATTTAATCAGTTAGATGTAAGCATTTCCCATTGTATATTAAATCAGCATATTTTACCCCATAAATGCATTAATGTACACAGTTATGATTTAATAAAGAATTAAAAAAAAAAAAACAAATTCCACGTACAAAGCCTATCAACAAGAGGATGGGAGACCCATCCCCCAAGCAGGAGGCCCGCCCCACGGGTTTTCTGCTAGCAAGCAGGGAACAAAAGACCTCTCATTTTACCTCACTGGAGAGAGCTCCCAAACACTGGGTCTCTTTCTCCAGGGAGGTCCCACTTGTGAAATTAGACACTACCCCGCCTGGCATAAAATTGAACAAATATTTTCTCCTGCAATTCCAAACTCCAAGTCCCCCTTTCCCACCTCACATGGTGATCTGAAGCATTAGCCCCTGAGCTGTTGGAGACCTTTGCATTCCTCTCTGTTGAACAGGGTTTGTACTGTGCGAGACAATTTGATTGGAAATCGTGTCTGGGGCTGTCCACCTGGGGACACTCTGAGGTTGACCTTTGAAGTTCTGTAGTGGAAAATAACTAAAGGGTGGGGTCAGAGTACTGTGACTGTCTGTATCTCTCCGCAGCCAAGATTCAAACCTAATACCATGGCTTCCTAGGATAAGGTAGAAGTTGGCTGATTTTAAAACAGAGCCAGCTTGCACTATCTCACCAAGTAGGTCCTCAAGGTCTCCAGCCAAAACTCTGAAATGGGCCTTTGTAAAGTTGTAGGGGATAAACCACAATTACAAATCCTAGTACTATGGTAAAGGGTTGATTAATTCCACTAACTGGGAATCCCAATTCAGTCTCATACTACCAGTTCCAATAACTGAATGGTGGAAAATAAAGATGGGGCAGGGCCAATGAAAGAACTCTGCAAACATGAATAACCAGAGTAGATCACCACCCCACCCCAGGGAATGACAAAGGAGATACAACTGAAGATGCCATGCATAGACAAATAGCTGAAATGTCAGAAATAGAATTTAGAATACAGATGGAAAATAAGATGAATAGAATGGAAGAAAAGTTAGAAATTGAAATCTAAAAAATAGTTTTAAATTTGCCTCAATGAAGTCAATCAATGAATTCAAAGACAAAGTCAGCAAAGATATGTATGTAATGAGAAAAGAGCAGAGTGCAAGGAAATGAAAAAGTTACTAGAGGACCTCCAAAATACAGTAGAATCCATCATTAATAGAGTTGACCAGACAAAAGAAAGAATTTCTGAAATTGAAGACAAAGTTTTGAACATTCCCAAAAGCTCAAAGAGGCAGACAAATGAGAGAAAATACTGATTATTCTCTAGGAGAGTTGTGGTATCACTACAAAAGATCGAACATTCATCTTATGGAAATTTCTGAAGAAGATGGTTCTAAAGGTACAGATGCTCTACTCCAAGAGATTATGGATGAGAATTTCCCAAGCATTGCAATAGATACAGAAATTCAGATAGTAGACAATTTCAGAACCCCAGCAAGACTCAATCCAAATAGAGCATGTCCTAGACACATTGTGATTAACTTTGCCAAAGATAAGATGAAGGAGAAAATTCTGCAAGCAGCCAGATGTAAGAAAAGCATTACCTACAAAGGGAGAAATATCAGAATGACTGCAGATCTCTCAGCTGAAATTTTTCAAGACAGAAGAGGATGGTCATTGACCTTCAATCTTCTAAAACAAAACAACTTCCAGCCCAGGATCCTGTATCCAGCTAAACTAAGTTTTTTTGTGTGTGTGTGTGATGGAGAAGTCAAACACCTTAATGAAATTTGCCATAACTAAACCAGCTCTCTAGGATATTCTCAGAACCATTCTCCACAATGACCAGCACAATAGTCTACTACCAAAGTAAACTCACTCAGAAATTTATAAACAAAACCCAACCTCCACAGTGGTGAGAGGATTACAAATGTCCACTAGATATTCGAAAAACATGACACCCCAAATGCTACCAGGCTTATAAATTCTCTCCAGTAATGTGAATGGTTTAAATTGTCCTCTAAAGAGGCACAGGTTGGCTGACTGGATACATAAACTCAGACCAGATATCTGCTACATACAAGTATCTCATCTTACGTTAAAGGATAAAAATAGACTCAGGGTGAAGGAATGGACATCTATAATACAGGCAAGTGGAAATCAGAAAAAAGTAGGGGTTGCAATTTTATTTGCAGGTACAATTGGCTTTAAACTAACAAAAATAAAGAAAGATAAGGAGGGTCATTACGTATTTGTCTAGAGATTTCAATAATTAACATTTATTAATTATTATACCTACCAGAATGCTCCTCAATTTATAAAGCAAACCCTGATGGATATGAACAACTTGATATCTTCCTGCACTATAATAGTTGGAGATTTTGAAACCCCTTTAACAGTTTTGGATAGATCCTTCAAGAAGAAACTAAACAAAGAAATATTAGACTTAAAACTGACCCTAGAACAAAAGGACTTAACAGACCTCTACAGAACATTTCACCCTAATAAAATTGAATATACATTCTTCTCATCAGCCCACGGATCATCCTCCAAAATTGATCATAGCTTAGGACACAAGTCTAACCTCAGCAAATTTAGAAGAATATAAATTATTGCTTGTATCTCAGATGACCATGGAATAAAAGTTGAACTCAATAGCAAGAGGAATCTTCAAACAAATTCATGGAAACTAAATAGTCTTAGCCTGAATGATAGCTGGGTAAAAGACAAGATTAAGAAGGAGATCACCAAATGTTTGGAACAAAATAATAATGAAGACACAAATTATCAAAACCTGTGTGATACTGCAAAGGCAGTTCTAAGAGGGAAATTTATAGCATTGGAAGCCTTCATGAATTAGAAATCTTGACTAGACCTATATCAATGACAGAAATAGCATCAATAATATGAAATCTCCCAAAAAAGAAAAGTCCAGGACCAGATAGCTTCCCATCCACATTCTATCAAACCTTTAAAGAGGAACTAGTACCTGTATTATACAACATTTTCCAAAGCATAGAAAAAGAAGGAATACTTCCCAAGACGTTCTATGAAGCAAATATAACCCTGATCTACCAAACCAGGAAAGGATCCAACAAAGAAAGAAAATTATAGACCAATATCATTAATGAATATCATTAGAAGTGATCAAGGAATACAGCAGCATCTCAGGATAGAAAATAAGTCTTACAAATCAGTAGCTTTTATATATATCCACAATAGTCAAGCAAGGACTCTATTCCTTCTACAGTAGTGTTAAAGAAGATGGGAGATATCTGAGAATTTACCTAAAAAAGAATGTGAAAGATCTCTATACAGACAATTTTGAAACTCTAAGAAAATGAAATAGCTGAAGATGTTAACAAATGGAAAAAAATACCATGCTCATGGCTGGGAAGAATCAACATTGTTAAAATGTCCATACTACCCAAAGCAATCTATAGATTTAATGCAATCCCCATTAAAATACCATTGTCATACTTTAAAGACCTAGAAAAAATAGTGTTTCATTTTGTATGGAATCAAAAAAAATCTCAAATAGCCAAGATATTTCTCAGAAATAAAAACAAATCAGGAGGTATCACATTACAAGACTTCAGGCTATACTCTAACTCTACAGTGACCAAAACATCATGGTACTGGCACAATAACAGGGAAGTAGATTTATGGAACAGAATGGAGAACCAAGAGATGAACCCAGCTACTTATTGTTATCTGATCTTTGATAAGCCTATCAAAAACATTCAGTGGGTGAAATACTATTTAACAAATGGTGCTGGGTGAACTGTCTGGTGACCTGTAGAAGACTGAAACTGGACCCCCCACCTTTTGCCATTAACAAAAATTGATTCTCACTGGATAAAATATTTAAACTTAAGATATTAAAGTATAAAAATACTAGAAGAGAGGGCAGGGAAAACACTTGAAGAAATTGGCCTGGAAGAATATTTTATGAGGGGGACACCAAAAATACATTACCAGGATCTGATTAAATTAAAAAGATTTTGCACAGCCAAGAGCACAGTAAGTAAAGCAAACAGACAACCTTCAGAATGGGAGAAGATTTTTGCAGGTTATGCTTCCAACAAAGGTCTGATAACTAGAATCCACAGAGAACTTAAACTAATCAATAAGAAAAGAACAAATAACCCCATTTGTATGTGGGCAAGAGACTTGAACAGAAACTTCTCTGAGGAAGATAGGCGTATGGCCTACAAACACATGAAAAAAATGCTCACCATCTTGAGTCATCAGAGAAATGCAAATCAAAACCACTTTCAGATACCATCATCCAGCTCCAGTAAGAGTAGCCCACATAACAAAATCCCCAAACTACAGATGTTGGCATGAATGCAGAGAGAAGGGAGCACTTCTACACTGCTGGTGGAATGCAAGCTAATATGACTTTTTTTGGGGAAAGAAATTTAGAGAATACCCAAGGAACTAAAAGTAGACCTACCATTTGATCCTGTAATTACTCTATTAGATATATACCCAGATGCTAAAAAATCATTTTACAACAAAGATACTTGCACCAGAATGTTTATTGCAGCCCAATTCATAATAGCCAAGACATGGAAACAGCCCAAGTGCCCATTGACCCATGAATGGATTAACAAATTGTGGTATATGTACACCATGGAATGCTATGCAGCGATAATAAAGACTGAGACTTCACATCTTTTGTGATTACCTGGAGGGAGCTGGAGCATATTCTTCTTAGTAAAGTAACTCAAGAATGTAAAAAAAAGTATTCAATGTACTCAATACTACTGTGAAATCAATATATAATCACCTATACATTCATACAAATTGTAAAACATAGTATAGTCCAGAAAGTAGAAGGGAAGAGAAGAGAGAGGGGAGGGAAGGGGGAGACAGAAAGAGGAAGGATATTTGGGGGGACCTCACCTAATGTGCATGATGCAATGGTACCTTTCAAAACTATTAAGAAAAAAGTATAATGTGATGGTTGTGTTTGTGTTAATCAAATCAATGTAAGCATTTCACATTGTATATCAAATCAGTACCTTGAACACCAAAAATGCATCAATGTACACAGTTATGATTTAATAAAAAAATTAACAAACAAACAAAATAAAAAAAAAAAAACCAAAGCTGGAGGCGTTACTATGCCAGACTTTAGGCTGTATTGCAAGTCCACAGTGATCAAACCAGCATGCTATTGGCACAAAAATAGAGACAGTGACATTTGGAACTGAATAGAAAAACCAGGAAATTAAATTAATCTTCTATAGCCATCAGATATTTGATAAGCCAAATAAGAGCACATACTGGGGAAAAGAATCCCTATTCAATGAATGGTACTGGGAGAACGAGATAACTACATGTAAAAAACTCAACAGGACCCACACCTTTCACCACTTACAAAAATTGATTCAAGATGGATAAAAGATTTAGATTTAAATCTAAGGCACGGAATGTTAAAAATCCTCAAAGAAAGTGTATGAAAAACTTAAAAATGTTGGCCTGGGGAAAGATTTTATGAAGAAGACCTCTGTGGCAATTGCAACAACAACTAAAATAAACAAATGGGACTTAATTAAAGTGAAAAGCTTCTGCACAGCTAAGGATACAACAATCAAAGCAAATAGACAACCTTCAAAATGGGAAAATATATTTGCATATTGCAAATCTGACAAAGGGTTGATAACTAGGATCTATATAGAGCTCAAATTAATCAACAGAAAAGGAGCTAACAATCCCATTTACTACATGACAAGAGACATGAACAGAATCTTCTCTGAAGAAGATAGACAAATGGCTAACAAACATGAAAAAATGCTAATTGTACCTAATCATAAGCACCATGCAATTCAAAAGCACCCTGAGATACCACCTAACCCCAGTAAGATTAGCCCACATCACAAAGTCCCAAAGTTTCAAATTCTGGCGTGGATGTGGAGAGTGGGGGATGCTTTTACACTATTGTTGGGACTGCAAACTAATACAGCCTCTTTGGAAAGAAGTATGAAGAATCTTCAAAGACTCAAATTAGATCTCCTCTTTGATCCCATGTTCTCACTACTAGGCATCTACCCAAAAGAAAAATAATCATTTTATCATAAGGACATATGCACTGGATTCATTATTGCAGCTCAATTTACAATTGCCCAAATGTGGAAACAACCTAAATGCCCATCAACTCAGGAATGGATTAACAAACTGTGGTATATGTATACCATGAATATTATTTAGCCATAAAAGACAGTGACTTCACACCTTTTGTATTAACCCAGATGGAGTGGAAACACATTCTTCTCAGTAAAAGTATTATAAGAATGGAAAAGCAAAAATCCAATATACTCAATACTAATATGAAGCCAGCAGGCAATCTAATTCATGAACATACAGGAGAAAAACTCATTTCCATTCAAGTTGGGGGTGGGGTGGGGATGAGGTGTAGGGATTTTGGGTGCTCCCACTGAATGGGCACAATGTAGGTATGCATGGCACATCTTTGTATCTCAAACACAACTACAAGAGGTACTCTACCTAACAAATTCAAATATTGTTACTTGATTGTATCCTCACGTTAACCTGAAATTTACAAAAAATGACCTAACAAATGTAAGGAAGCTATTAGTACATATTTGATATTCTAATGTTCAGAAATATTCTTTGGATTGCAATAAATTATTCTGCTCTTATAAAAGCAATTTAATTCTGGTTTGACAAATGATAGAAGCAGAGATATCCAGTTTCCTATACTTCCCCTATAACCTTTAATCCACCAGTCTGCTTATCCATTTATTCCTCATCCATCATCTATCCACTTCTCTCTGTTATTATTTTGAAGGCACTGATACATTAAAACACATTTAAATTTAAATAGAAGTCATATGAAAGAAAGGAACATTGGAAAGGAATTTTGGATAATTGAACATTTAAGCGCAAAATAACTTTGAATTTTGAAGAAAATATGAGTATTATTTCAAAGGTCTCATAGTTGACTCCTAATTAATATAAAAGAGGGAATCACTGAATTTTTCTGTAGATTAACAGAAAACAATAACATTTACATCAGAAGAATATTATTAAGAAATCATTATCCTAAGAATAAGCAAAAGAAGACAGACCATATAATTTTTTCAGGAAAACTGAAGAACCACAGCACCGCAGGGATCCCCTGACCATGATGGCTATGCGGTCACCAAGGATGTCAGCTTCATCCATATGGTGGGTGGTCAGTAAGATAGTACGATCCTTTTTATATTGCTGAAGGAGATCCCAGGTGACCCTCCTTGAGGCTGGGTCCATTCCAGACGTTGGCTCATCAAGTATTACTACCTAAAAACGAGAAGAGTAATTCTATGAACATGGTTAAATACTATGTCCTAATGCCCCTCTTGTCTTACAAGTTTTCACTTGTTCAACTAAGCTAAAATAAGTTTAGAAAAAAACTCAATTAGGAATGCTGTAATAATTCCAAACTAGTGGTCATGTTATATCAACAAGGTTGATAATGTGAATCCCATTTGATTTTCATTTAGGAGATTCCCTTTTGACTGTTACATCCATAGAAGCTCTCAAATTTGTGTTAGCTGATTCTTTTCAACCAGCTGCACTGTGCAAGGGAATCCTTATTTTTCTTCCATCCCTTCCTTCCTTCCTTTCCTTCATTTATTGATTTTACCTTGGAGCCTCCTATAAGTGCTATAATGACGGAGAGTTTGCGCTTCATTCCTCCACTCAGTGACTTTGATAATGCATTACATTTTTCTAGGAGTTTAAAAGCAGACAGCATGTTGTTGATTTCCATAGGAATTGTCTTTGGATGTATTCCTTTTATCTGGAAAGAAGAGACAGAGTTCACATGTTGTTTCCTATTTTAGTCCTAGAAATATTTTATAGCAGTTCTTTTTTTTTTATATTACCAATTTTTCCTCTTTATTTTTCCATTTTTGGAGTAAAGGAGGTGGGAAAAAAGTAGGAAACCCTGAACCAAAATGGAAAAAATTTTTGTAAGTATAACAAAGAACTTTTATTGGATTGCTTCTACCTTAACATTGGTGTATAATAGCCCTTTTTGTACACTTCCCCATGTAGTAGCTTATTCCCTTTGCTTCTCTTTATTTTTAAATATGAATTCATGAAAATAAAAATGTGGTCTTTAAAAGGATGAGGATATCAATAGCAATCTACTTGAAGTACACGAATAAAGTGGAAAAAGGAAAATATCTTTGGCTCACCACACCATAGAAATACAGGTGCTCTGATACTGTCATGTAATTAAACAACAGGTCATGCTGGGGGCACAAACCCAAGGATTTTCTAATCTGGACCATCTGCCTTGAGATGTTGTATCCATTAATATAGACCTTTCCACTGGTGGGAGGGTAGAGACCTAAAATCAAGTGAAAGACAGAACAGAAACTTGACTTCTGAGAGAGAACATGACAACATATTGTTCAATAGCCCTGCAAGTTTGAAATTTACATATGGATTAGGCCTTACCATTAGCAGTATCTCACACAGATCACAATTCTAAAAAATATGGATTATTTTTGAGGAAAAAAATTAGAAATAATTTATTTTATTTTTTTTTGTTTGTTTAACTCTATGTTTTAATTTTCAATGAGTATGAGTGAGTGCAAATTACTTGAGTAATAAAATACAAATTAGTGCTATATTAGAATATTCCAGCAATGTCACTGGCCATTTGACATCTACAAATTATATTGTAACCTTTGCACTGCTTATGCTGTCGTAGAACATTTTAAAACCTGAATATCCAGATAATAAAACTGCTATGCTTGAAGAATTTAAATTCTGGTTGGAGGAGATACACAGTGACTCAGAACAATTTAAAAATACTTACAAATCATCTATCCATAGCAATGATAATTGGTTAAGTTTAATAGAGAAAATATCATTTTAAACCTGGTAACTAATTATTCCTATTTTATACAAACACTACTAACAGGATAAATGTGTTCAGAGATGTATATGATTACAACAGTGACCATATGTCCCAAATTGCCCTTGTTGTTCTTCACTTCCATTTATTTTCACGTGTATTTTGGAGTTTTTATTTTTAATAAATTATGCCAATTTTTATTGACTTAAAATGAGACTGTTTGACCATTAATGCCTGTGACTCCTTGCTGCTATCATAGGCCTTTCTTTCATGATGATAATAATTTATATCTTCTCTTTTCTGTTGGCCAGTCTAGCTAAGGCTTCACCAATTTTATTATTCATTCAAATAACTGATTTTAGACTTCATTAATTTTCTCTCTCTAATGTTTTTAATATTCTCTATTTCATTAATCTTCATTCTAATTTTTATTTTTTTTCTTCTAATTGCCTTGGGTTTACAGTTTTTAAAGTTTCTCAAGGTAGGTTACATAGTTTGAAAACTTTCTTTCTTTCTTTCTTTCTTTCTTTTTTTTTTTTTTTTTGCAGTTTTTGGCTGAGGCCAGGTTTGAACCTGCCACCTCTGGAATATGGGGCTGGTGACCTACTCCTTAGATCCATGGGTGATGCCCCTGAAAATTTTCTTTTTAATGTAGACATTTACAACTATAAACTTCCCTCTAATCACTGCATCTTATAAGTTTTGATATGTTGTGTATTTATTTTCATTTATTTCAAAGTGTTTCTTAATTTCCTTTGTGATTTCTTCTTTATCCATTGTTATTTAAGGGTTTGTTCAATTTTCACAAATTTGTGAATTCCAAATTTCTTTGTAAAATTTATAATTTTATGATTAGATACTATATTTTGTGTGAGTTAAATCTTTTAAATTAATTGAGCCTTGTTTTATGGCCTACTGTATGGTCTATCCTGCAGAATATTCTGTGTATAGTTGAGTAAACATTTTGTTGTTATTGGGAGAAGTAGTCTATAAGTGTCTGTTAAGTCTCTTCACAGTGTAGATTGCTTAAGTCTTCTATTTACTTGATATTCTGCTCATTATTTCTAGTCCTTATTGAAAGCTGGATTATAATTGGAAATTACAGATTATAATTGGAAATTAAATTCCAATTATAATTTTTGAATTTATCTATTTTTGGCATACATTCTATCAGTATTTGCTTCACAGATTTTAAAGCTCTGTTGCTAGGTACATATGTTTATAATAAACATGTTTATATTAAACTGATAAGTTGGCTCTTTTATTATTATATCCTCCTTTATCTTTAATAAGATTTTTAATTTTATAGTCTATTTTAGTTGATATTTCTATACTCACTCAGCTTTCTTGCAGTTTTTTTCATGATACATCTTCTTCTATCATTTACTTTCAACCTGTTTGTATCTTTGTATGTACAGTGTGTCTTCTGTTGCAGCACAGAGTTTGGTTTTATCCACCCTGATAATCTATGATTTTTGCACAGATTATTTAATCCATTTACAGTTAATATTATTATTGATATAGTTGGGTTTATTTGGACATTTTTTGTTTTTTGTTTTGTCTCATGCCTTTCTTTGTTCCCTTATATGTCCTTTATTGCTTTCTTTTAAATTAAGTGAATATTTTCTACTGTAACATTTTAATTCCTTTGCTAATTTTTTCATTACATTTTTCTGAGTTGTTTCCTTAGTGTTTACTCTAGGGCTTACCATGTACCAAAATCTTAACTTAGCAGATTCTACATTTCAGATTTATACTAACAATTCAAAGAACTATATAATCATTACTTTTATATGACTCTATTCTCTCCATGCTCTATTGTTTTATATATATATATATATATATTCCATCTATATATATAACTAACTATATATAACAATATATTACTAACTCCCAAATACATTGTTATCACATTCTTAATTAATTTTATATTTATTAAAGAAGCTGAGAAATACAAGGAAAGTATATATTTATAGAGTTTATTTACTTTCTTATTTACCATTATTGGTTCTTTTCATTTGTTCGTGAGGGACAAATCTATAAATATACTTCACCACATAAAAAGAAGCAAAAACAAAGACCATATAATCCTCTCAATAGATGCAGAAAAAGCATTTGACAAAATTCAGCACCCTTTTTTGATAAGAACACTCGATAAAATTGGCACAGATGGGACATTTCTCAAAATAACAGAACCCATGCATGAGAAACCCACAGGCAAAATCACAATAAATGGAGAAAAAGTGAAAACATTTATGCTTAGAACTGGAACCAGGTAAATATGCCCCCTATTTCCACTACTTTCAACATAGTTCTGGAAGTCCTAGCTACAGCAATGAGACAAGAGAAGGATATCAAGGATATTCAGATGGGGAAAGAAGAGATTCAAGCATTGTTTTTCACTGATGATGTGAGTTGTATACCTTGAAAATCCCACAGAATCAGCCAAGAGACACCTAAATTGATAAATAAATATAGAAGTGTTTCATATTACAAAATCAATGTACACAAATCAGTAGCTTTCTTATATGCCAACAATAGTCAAGCTGAGAATCAAATCAAAGGCACAATACCCTTCACTGTAGCATCAGAGAAAACAAAATACCTTGGAAGATAAATATCAATAAATAAACAAAGGAGGTGAAAGATCTTTATTGATAGAACTATGAAACACCAAGAAAAGACATCCAAGAGGACTTAAACTGATGGAAGAATATACCATGCTCATGGATTGGCAGAATCAACATTGTTATGTCTGTACTACTCAAAGTGATATACAGATTTAATACAATTTCCATGAAAATAGCAAAGTCATATTTTTTATATCTTGAAAAAATTGTTCTATCCTTCATGTAGAATCAGTATAAAACCTGAATAGCCAATGAAATCTTATATAATAAGAACAAATCTGGAGGTATCACATTACCAGACATCAGGCTACTACATGTCAGGAGTCACCAAAAGAGCATGGTATTGCCATAAAAATAGAGACATAGATATATGGATCAAAACTGAGAAGCCACATAAGAAACCATCCTCTTATTCCCTTTGATATTTGACAAAGCAAAGAAAATCATACACCGGGGAAAATAATCGTTATTCAATAAATGGTGCTGGGAAAATTGGATAGCCACATGCAGAAGACTGAAACAAGATCTTCACCTTTCACCATCCACAAAAGTTAACTCAAGCATTAAATCTAAGGCATGAAACTATAAGAATTCTAGAAGAAAGTGTTGTAAAAACTCTTATAGATGTTAGGATAGTGAAAGAATTTATGAAGAAGACCCCAATGGCAATCACAGCAATAACAAAAATAAATAAATGGCTTGGCACTCATAGCTCAGTGATTAGGATGCTGGCCACCTACACCAGGGCTGGTGGGTTCAAACAACATAACAACAACAACAACAACAACAACAACAACAACGTAGCTGGGCATTGTGGGGGCACCTGTAGTCCCAGCTACTTGGGAGGCTAAGGCAAGAAAATTGCTTTAGCCCAAGAGCTTGAGGTTGCTGTGAGCTGTAATGCCACAAAACTCTACTGAGGGCAATATAGTGAAACCCTGTCTCAAATTAAATAAATAAATAAACAAATAAATAAATAAATGGGACCTGATCAAGTTAATATGTTGCCACACAGCCAAGGACACAGGCAACAAGGTAAACAGACATACAAAATGAAAGAAGAAATTTTTCAGTTCCTTGAGATAATACGTGCTACACATATGATAAGGGACTGATAATGTAAATTTACAAAGAACTCAAACAAACCAACAAGGAAAGATCAAACAACCCCATTAAGAATTGGGCAAGAGAGATGAAGAGAAACTTTTCCAATGAAAATAGACTAATGTCCAATGAACACATTAAAAAATGCTCTAATCATAAAGGAAATGCTCTAATCATGAGGGAAATGCAAATCAAAACCACACTGAAAGATTAGCTAACCCCAGTGAGAATGCTTCACATCACAAAGTCCCAATGCAACAGTTGCTGGTGTGGACGCAGAAAGAATGGGAATGTTTTTATTTCATGTTTATTTTTGAAATAGAGAAGGGAGACTCTTGGTTGACACTTTTTTAAAAATCATCATTGTCATTATTTTTTGAGTTGGGGTTCTTGCTTTGTCACCTGGGCTGAAGTGCAGTGGCATGATCATAGCTCACTTCATCCTCAATCTCCTGTGCTCAAATAATCCTCCTGTCTCAGCCTCCTCAGTTGTTGGAACTAGAGGCATGGACCTCCTTCCTGGCTAATTCAAACATTTTTTTTTTAAGAGACAGGATTTTGCTATGTTGCCCAGACTGAAGTGATCCTCCTGCCTCAGCCTCTGAAAGTATTGGGATTACACATGCAAGCTGCTACATCTAGCCACTGAAAGTCTTTTCTTTCAGTACTTTGTATATGTCAACCCATTGATACATGTCCTACATTGTGTCTGATAATAAGTTAGCTCTTAGATTTATTGGGAATCCATTTTATGTGATGAGTTATTTTTCTCTTGTTTTCAAGATTTTCTCTTCATTTTTCAGAATTTTTACTATAGTGAGTCTGGGTGTAGAGCTCCTTACATTTATCCTATTTGTAATTTGTTGAGAGCTTCTTGGCTGTGTGGATTAATGTTTTCAGTAAATTTGGAAAGTTTGCAACCATTATTTCTTAGAATATGCTTTATGCTTATTTCTTCTTTTCATGTTTTTCTGGTACTCATATGTATATTGTAAAGGCATCCCACATTGTTCTAAAGCTGTCTTAATTTTACTTCATTCTTTTTCTCCCTATTATTAAGGTTGCTAAGCTCTATCAATCCATTTTCTAGTTCACTGACTCCTTCTTCCAGTTTATACCGACTACTGAATTCCTTTAATGAATTTACCTGGGGTTATTGTACCTACTCCAGAATTTCCACTTGGTTCTTTTTTTGTGGTATCTATCTTTTTGTTAACATTTTCTATTTCATAAGATATTGTCTTCATACCTTTTTTACTACTTAATTGTGCATTCCTTTAGTTCTCAGAACATTTTTATAAAGGTTACTTTGATGTCCTTTTAAAATGTGCCTGATTTTTTTCCCCAGTATTTGGGCCACGCTTTCTTTTTTTGCTAATGTTTTATAACTTTTGTTAAAACTGATTATTTTATAATGTAGTTTAGCAATTTTTTACAGTAACTTTGAGTATTTATTCACCTTAATCTTCAATAGAAGCTGTTTAATTGTTATTTGCTCATTCACTTGTTTTGTAACTTGGGTAGACTATTTAGAGAATTCTATTCCCCCTGCAGTGTGAAATTTTTGGTGTCACTGCTCAAAGGATGCCACCTTTTGCATATGCACAGTCACGTTAGAATGACGGCAATTTTAGCATTGCTCTTTCTATTTCTTTCTCTTACCTCTATAAAAGCTTCTGCCTTATGTGATATTACACCCAGAAGGGTCCACTTGTTATAAACTGATAATTCTAGAATTTTCAACAATTTCACAGGGCATAAATTACTCAGTAGTTTGATTTAGTTAAATTCATCAGGGATAGTTTCTAAAGCAAGTCTTTGAGGTTTGTTCTGGCTGAGGAGGGCTGCTCTGACCTGCATTCTTCTGTAGTTCTATGTTAACTAACAAGTCTATGATTTACCTTGCTGATCTGCATCAGTAGGAGATATTTCTTTAAAAGTGTCTTTAGTTTTGAACTTACCCATGCTGTCTTTAAATAAATTCAATTCTTTTGGTGATATCTTTGGAACTCTCATTTTTAGGGATTACTTCTTTTTCTGGAAAAAAATCTCTGAGTTTTTCCTGGTATTTTTTCTTTTTTTCTTTCCTTCTGGCATTCTAAATTTGTGTGTGTGCATGTGGGGAAGATTAAATGGTTCATTGGAATTAAGGTAGTATAAATCTGAAATGTAGATTCTGATGAGTGAAGGTGTCCTAAATTCCAAAAAACTGTTCTGGAAATAACTCAAAGCACAGGTGAAAAAACTATTAAAGGAATTAAAATGTTACACTAGAAAATATACACTTAATGAAAAAGAAGGAAATAAAGGAGAAATAAGGGAACAAAAAGAGACATGAGACATAGAAAATAAAAAGTTAAAATGTCAGACATAAACCCAACTATATCAATAATAATATTAAATGTGAATGGTTTAATCAATCCACACAAAAATCAGAGATTATCAGACTGAATTGAGAAAATATGACCCAATTCTGTGCTGTCTACATGAGGCAAATAGGTAAAGATACAAATAGGTTGAAAGTAAACAGATGCAAAAATACATATCATGCATAATATGTCTTATATTTTCATCAATTTTACCATTTCTGGTGTTCTTTTTTTTTTTTTTTTAACCAATCTGAGTTTTGGTCTGATATTATTTACTTTCTGCCTGAAAAACTTCAATTTCTTGGCTCTCTCCCCTTCCTCTGGGGATAGCCCAATATATAGTATAACATATTTTGGTGACAGTTCATAGGGGGGCAAAAAGAATTTGTATTCTTTGTTGAGTAGAGTCTTTTATAAATGTCACTTGGATTACATTGATTAATGTTGAGTTCTTCAAGATCTTCATTGACTTTTTTTTTTTTTTTTGAGACAGAGTCTTGCTTTAAAGCCCCCAGTAGAATGCCATGGTATCACAGCTCACAGTAATCTCAAACTCTTGGGCTTAAGTGATTCTCTTGCCTCAGCTTTTCAAGTAAGTAGGATGACAGGTGCCCACCACAACACCCAGCTATTTTTAGAGATGAGGTCTTGCTCTGGCTCAGGATGGTCTCAAATCTGTGAGCTCAGGCAAGCCATCTACCTTGGACTCCCAAGTGTTGGGATTACAGGCATGAGCCACTGAGCCCAGCCCTCTTCATTGATTATTGAGTACTGGTGACATCAATTGCTGGGAGAGTGCTATCAAAATCTACAAATATTACAGGAGATTGCACTAATATACACAGCTATGATTTAAAAATAAAGAAAAATCTACAAATATAATTGCAAATGTGTCTTTTTTTTTCAATTCTATGAGTTTTTACTTTGAGTATTTTGATGCTATCCTTTGACTATTATTAAGAATTGTTATGTCTTCTTTGTGGATTTTAAAATTATTATACAATGTCCTTTTTTCTCCACCTCAAAAGGAATACTAATTTTAAATTTCATGATAATTATTTGCAAACTTAAAAATAAAGTGGAAGGCTATGTTGAATATTGGGATGAAAATGTGTCAAATGGTTTATGAAGCTAGTATATGATGCCCCATGATCATATCAATGTACACAGCTATGATTTAATAAAAAAAAAAAATTAAA
>CAUYPK010110850.1:0-21093 GCA_963574355.1 Loris lydekkerianus | reverse complement strand
CAATTTAACTCCATTCAATATGATATTGGCTGTGGGTTTGCTGTAGATGGCTCTATCAGTTTAAGAAATGTCCCTTTATACCAATTTTCTTAAGTGTTTTGATCATGAAGGGATGCTGGATATTATCAAAAGCTTTTTCTGCATCAATTGAGAGAATCATATGGTCTTTGTTTTTTAATTTGTTTATGTGCTGAATTATACCTATAGATTTATGTATATAACCAGCCTTGAGACCCTGGGATAAAACTGACTTGGTCATGATGTATAATTTGTTTGATGTATTGCTGGATTCTGCTTGTTAGGATCTTGTTGAATATTTTTGCATCTATATTCATTAGTGATATTGCTCTATAAATTTCTTTTCTTGTTGGGTCTTTTCCTGGTTTGGGGATCAGGGTGATGTTTGCTTCATAGAACGTGTTGGGTAGTCTTCCTTCTTTTTCTACCTTTTGGAACAGGTTTAGTAATATAGGTACTAATTCCTCTTTAAAGGAAGAATTTGGTAGAATTCTGACATGAAGCCATCTGGTTCCGGACTTTTCTTTTTAGGGAGTTTTTGTATGGTTGATGCTATTTCAGAACTTGATATTGGCCTGTTCAACATTTCCACTTGATTCTGGCTAAGTCTTGGAAGGTGACGTGCTTCCAAGTATTGGTCAATTTCCTTCAGATTTTCATATTTCTGAGAATAAAGTTTGTTGTAATATTCATTAAGGATTTTTTGAATTTCTGAGGAGTGTGTTGTTATTTCATCTTTGTCATTTCTAGTTAGAGATTTTACTTTTTTTTTTCCTGGTTAGGTTAGCCAAAGGTTTATCTATTTTATTGACCTTTTCAAAAAACCAACTTTTTGATTTATTGATCTGTTGTATAGTTCTTTTGTTTTCAATTTCATATAATTCTGCTCTGATTTTGGTTATTTCTTTTCTTCTACTGGGTTTGGGGTTGGAATATTCTTACTTTTCCAGTTGTTTGAGATGTCCCATTAAGTTGTTAACTTCCTCTCTTTCTGTTCTCTTGAGCAAGGCTTTGCAGAGCTATAAATCACCCCCTTAGGACTACCTTTGTGGTATCCCAGAGGTTCTGATAATTTGTGTCTTCATTGTTGTTTTGTTCCAAAAATTTGGCAATTTCCTTCTTAATCTTATCTCTGACCCAGCTATCATTCAGCATAAGGTTATTTAAGTTCCATGTTTTTGTATGAGTGTGCAGATTCTTGTTGTTACTGAGTTCAAATTTTATTCCATGGTAGTCCGAGAAGATGCAAGGAATAATATCTATTTCTTTAAATTTACTGAGGTTAGACTTGTGACCTAAGATCTGATCGATTTTGGAGTATGTTTCATGGGCTGATTAGAAGTATGTGTATTTAGTTTTGTTGGGATGAAATGTTCTGTAAATGTCTGCTAAATCCAAATGATGGATGGTTAGATTTAAATCTAAAATTTCTTTGCTCAGCTTCTTATTGGAGGATCTATCCAACACTGCCAAAGGAGTGTTGAAATCTCCAACTATATGGAGCTGGAGGAAATCAAGTTGCTCACATCTGTTAGAGTTTCTCTTATAAATTGAGGTGCATTCTGGTTGGGTGCATAAATATTTATAATTGAAATCTCATCACATTGAGTATTACCCTTAACAAATATGAAGTGACCATTATTATCCTTCCTTACCTTTTTTGGTTTAAAGCCTATTGTAACTGCAAATAAAATTGCAACACCTGCTTTTTTCTGACTGCTATTTGCCTGAAATATGGATGGCCATCCTTTCACCCTGAGTCTATATTTGTCTTTTAAGGTGAGATGTGATTCTTGTATGCAGCAAATATGTGGCCTGAATTTTTGTATCACGTCAGCTAACCTGTGCCTCTTTAGAGGACAGTTTAAGCTGTTCACATTAATGGAGAATATTGATAAGTCTGGTAAAATTTTGGGTATTGAGTTTTTCAAAAGTCCAGTGAACTTTTTTAATCCTTTTGCCACTGTGGAAGTTGGAGTTTAATCAAAAGTTTCTGAGTGAGTTTACTTTTGTGGTAGAGGATTGGGCTGGTCATTATGGAGGATAGGTCTGAGAATATCCTGAACAGCTGGTTTGGTTATGGCAAATTTCTTCAACATATGAATGTCATTAAAGTATTTAATTTCTCCATCATAAATGAAACTCAGTTTAGCTGGATACAGGATCCAGGGTTGATAGTTACATTGTTTTAGGAGATCAAAAGTTAATGACCTCCCTCTTCTGGCTTGAAAAGTTTCAGCAGAGAGATCTGCAGTCATTCTAATATTCTCCCCTTTGTAGGTAATGGATTTCTTATGTCTGACTTCTTTCAGAATTTTCTCTTTCATGTTTACTTTAGTGAAGTTAATTATGATATGCCTGGAGGATGTCGTATTTGGATTGAGTCGTGCTGGGGTTCTAAAACTCTCTGTTATCTGAATTTCAGAATATCTTGGCATATCTGGAAAATTCTCTTTCATAATTTCATGGAGAAGGGTCTCTGTGCCTAGTGAGGCCACTCCATCAGTTTCAGGGATTCCAATGAGGCGAAAATTAGCCTTCTTTGAATTATCCCAGAGCTCTCTGAGAGAATGATTCATTTTTGCTCTCCATTTCTCTTCCTCTTTGAGAGTTTGGGAGTGTTCAAAAGCTTTGTCTTCCATGTCAGACATCTTTTGTTCTGCTTGCTCCACTCTTGCTGAGGGATTCTACTGTATTTTTCAGATCTTTGAGGGCTGCAAATTCTTGCTTCAGTGCATCAAAATCTTTGGTGGTTTTGTCTTTAAATTCATTAAATTCTTGAGACAACTTTTGAATTTCTCCTCAAATTTCTAATTTCGACTTTTGAATTGCTGCTCAAATTTCTAATTGCAAATTTTCCTCCATTTTATTAATATTGTTTGCAATCCAAATTCTGAATTCAATTTCTGACATCTTCGCCAGCTGTTTATGAATGGGATCTTCAGTTACACCTGCCATATCTTTCCTTGGGGGGGGGGGGAGCGGGGTTGATCTATTCTGGTTATTCATGTTACCAGAGTGTTTCCGCTGATTCCACCCCATGATTGTTTTACATTATTTGATTTTTCCCCTGGAGCTTTGTCAAGGACCTGTACAGTGCCATGGCCTGAGAAACTGCGGCCCTGTGTGGTGTGGTGGGGCTACGTGGTTCTGTCTTTTTTTCAGCTGGCTTCTGTTCAACCCTAGTGAAACAGTTACTCTGGGTTGAAATCTTTGCTATGGAGAAATACCAGCAATTAAGTCACCCCGCCCCCCACAGGCAACAATTGGAAAATGAAAATCAAACCTTCCTGCAACAACACACCCAAGGCACCACCTGAATAGTTCTCGGGCATTTGGCTCAGTTCAAAGGTTCCAAATCAATTGTCTCAGTCAGCACCTGTCTCAGGTCGGAGAGTTTAAAAGGTCTCTGGCAACTGGATCACAGGGGTGTGGTGACTACTCTGATATGACTTGTTCAAGTGCTGCATGGAGTCAGGAGGATCCACACAGCAAATAGATCAGTGTGGGAAGGTTGATGCCTCCTTCCCCACCTTGCACCTCTGTCACACCCAGTCACTGATATCCCTGCAGTTGGAAGACCCAGTTGCCTGTAGTGAACAGATACTCCAGGGTTTGCACCTGCTTGAATCACAAGGAAATCTATTTCTCCTCAGCCAGGCTGCTGGGTTCTGCCTCTATCTAGCAGGGGTAGGTGAGGCCTGACAACCTCAGGTGCTTGATGGAGGCTGGGGCTGTTCACTCAGTTCCAGCCCTGCCCCTGATTGATGTTACTGACAGAACAGAACAGAATAACTTTGCAGGAATTTGTTTCTGTCTCTACTAAATTCCCCTGAAGAAAAGAATGTGTTTTGAGTTCCAAGAGCATGCACCTTTAGGCCCTGTCTTTACTCCTGCAGATTTGTATTTGGTTACCTGTCAGTTCTAGCATCTTGTCTTCCTTTGTCTATAGGCTGATGACGCACCTGAGGGCTGGGTGCGTCTTAGGCTCAGTAAAGTGGTCCTCTGGGTCAGCCCAGCCCTGGGAACTTCCTGGGTCTGCGAGTGCATTTCTAGTCCCTGCACTCCACCCAGGTTGGTACCACCTCAGGCAAATCCTTTACTCACGGGGCCTGCGTTTCCATCCCAGATCTGTTCCATGGTGGTTGTCACCTGAGTAGATGCCTGGCCTCCTCTGGTTGCCCAGGGAGACAGGGGGTGTGGCTTCAGAATATCCAGGAGTGAGCCCTATTGTTGCTAAAAACAGCTGCTGCTCTGCGCCTCAGGGCACTGCTGCTCTGGTGTGGTTCCCTCTCAGCCGACCATCCTCTCCTCACTCCTGTGCCCCAGAGTAAGCACTGACCAGCTGCAGTTCAGGCACTGTTCACACCCCTCAAGAAATCACCCAAGAATTTGGACTCCTGGGGGACAGGCCTCCAGTCCTCAGAGTGAGAGTGGAGGGGAGTGCTGGGAGCTCAGAGTTACAGGTAGAGAATATATACAGTTTTATGCCTGGTAAGAGAACACTGTGGCACCCCAGTAGGGGAAATAGGTCCAGTTTTTAGAGGGTCTCTCTCTTGGAGTGTAGTGGGAGGACCTTTGAAGTCTGCTCATTTGTTTGTGGGATACTCTGAGCCATTCTCATGGGGGAGGGGACTACCATCTGCTTGGTGATGGATTTTGTACCTTTTGTTTGTATCCTTGGGGTTGCAGCTTGCCTCAGGCAGGGTTGATGTGCGTTCTTCAACCTTCTCTCTTGGTGCAGCTCAAATCCACCAGGATTTACTTGCTAAATTTCTGTTCTTTAACTCTCCTCCTGGACAGGAGCCTCTGTGGAAAGCTGGCTTCAGTCAGCCATCTTGTCTCCGCCAAGAATTCAGATTAGTTTTTCTTTAAAAAAATTATAATTGGGATGTTGTCAGACACTCTTGCTTCAAGTATTTTTTCTGCCCTTTCCTGCCTCCTTTTCTCTGAGTTGTGCTCAATTCTTTAAAATTTTTTTGTATTCTTCAGATTGAATGGTCTGAATTGCTCTATCTGCAAATTTGCTTATTTATCCTGCTAGCTCCAATGTGCTGCTAAATCTTTCCAGTGAATATTTTGTTTCAATGACTATATTTTTAAAATCAAGAATTTCATATTATTTTTATAATTTTTATGTCTTTAATGATATTTTCTATTTGATAAGCCCCATGGCTATCATACTTTTCTTTTTTTAATTTTGAATTAATATTCTACTTTTCCTTTTGAAAATTTCAGATTATGAAACAGCACCTGTGGCTCAGTGAGTAGGGTGCCGGCCCCATATACCTAGGGTGGCAGGTTCGAACCCGGCCCCAAACAAACTGCAACAAAAAATAGTCAGTCATTGTGGTGGGCACCTGTAATCCCAGCAACTCGAGAGGCTGTGGCAAGAGAAGCACCTAAGCCCAAGAGTTGGAGGTTGCTGTGAGCTGTGACACCACAGCATTCTACAGAGAGCGAGAAAGTGAGACTCTGTCTCAAAAAAAAAAAAAAAAAAGAAAGAAAGAAAGAAAAGAAAATTTCAGATTATTATCTCACTTTTCTTCTTTTTAATTTCAGATTACATGAGGGTATAAACAATTAGGTTACAATGTTTGCATTTGTTCAGTAAAGTCCCTATTGTAGTTTATCCTTTTCTTTTGTTCTTTAAATATCATTTCATTTGGTTCTTTAAATATATTTATAATGTTTGTTTGTTGCCTTTGTCTGCTGAGTCCATCATCTGGGGTGCATCCCTTTTAACTCTACATTGGTTTCCATTGACTGCCTTTTCTCCTGTATATAGCTAACACTTTTCTGTTTTGTTTTGTTTTTTCTTTTTTTTTTTTTATGTTCTCTAATTTTGTTGTTGTTGTTTAAAAACAGACATTGTAGATCACAGATTGCAAAATGTCTAGCCCTTCTTTCCTCCAGATTTGTTGTTTCTGTCTTATAAATTTTTGATTCACCTGTTTACTGACCCATCTGTACTGATTCTTTAAGTTAGTCTCCTCTGAAGTATGCCACTAACGATGTTTCTGCTCATTAAATAAAAATAAAACTTGTTTTCATTTTTAAGCCTGAGTTCCTAGGTGTGCCACTGGGTGAGCATCACTTAGTGATTGGCCAACAATTGGTCAGCTTTATGTTTAAACATCTTGATTCACTAAGGCTGCTGGTTCTCTGCCTGAGGTAGGAAATAGTTGAATGCCCGGGCACTTTACAGGCCTGCTCTGGCCTCTGCTTTCTGCCAGACATTCTTAATTGTCCTTTGAACATTATATTCAGTTGGAGAAGGGAGGTGTCTTAGTCCTTTTAGAATACTTGAGACTGGGTCATTCATAAGGAACAGAAGTTTATTTCTCATAGTTCCGGTGATGGACAAGTCCAAGACCAAAGTACTGGCAACTGATAAGGGTGGGGTCTCTGCTCCCAAGATGGCACCTGGCAGGTTGCACCTCCCCAAGGGAGGGACATCATCATGGCATCACATGGCAGAAGAGCTAGAGAAGGCAAATCCACTCCTGCAAGCTTTTCATACAGCAATGTTAATCTTGATCCAAACAGCTCCCATCCCCACCTCCCAACTCCATTGCATTAGAGATTAAGTTACTAACACATGAATTTGGGGGGCACATTCAGACCATAACAGGATAGCCAGGGTCCTCTTCTATATTGTCTGACACATAATAAATATTAATAAATATCCAGAAATATTATTTGAAAACATAGCTACATAATATTTTATATTATTTTAAACGTATCCCTTTTAACTTCAATATTCAATATTTTAAATCATGTTCAGATTTTTTAAAAAGCTGCATTCATATTTTTCTTCTTTATAACCTTGAATTATTATAAATATACTGCCAATGGAGTATGACCAATATCAGATACCCACAACTTCAACAAAAGCCTCTTCAGACTTATCCCCCTCTCTCCTGTACCTGCAAAGTAAAAAATTCAGTTCTTCCGTTTTCAGGGGCCCATATCTTATAGTTCTCTTTTGGGCTTTTCACCCCCTTCTTCCCAGTATCACATTTGCCTGTACCTTAACTCCTTAACTTCACTGGAAGGTGGAACAGAGGACCACCTCTTCCCTTATGTCTAAGCTCACCCTGTCTCCTTCATAGCCTCACGTGCAGTCCTGCACTCCATGTGTAACCCGTTAAAATTAAATGGCATTCTAACTCACGGAGATCCGCTCCTCCAGCTCCCCTTCCCAATATGGGCCACAGGGCTGGTATCTCCAAGGCCCTTCACATCTCTGACATTCTCCAGCTTATGTCTCTTGGGAACATTTGTGGGGTATTAGTCATCTTATGTAGAACAGGATATATCTGTCACTTCTCCTTTGTGAAACCCTCCCTTCAACAAGATTTATTTTAAGAACTGTGTGAAAAGAGAAAATTTCACAGGCCACCCTGTGAAAATTCATTCATTTGTCAACATGTGGGATTAGGTGCCCTGAGTTCCCATCTGGCTGCCCCAGCCCTGCCCCCCAGAGGGCAGGTCTCCTCCTAGGGGGCAGCTGGGTCCCAGGTGGCCTCCAGACTGGGGGGGACTTTGCCATGAGGTCATGTGTCCCTGCTCTCCTGGGCTCCCGGCATGGTGAGCTGCACCTACCCTTGAGAAAGTGGCTGAGGAGCGCAGGCGTCACCTCACTGAATCCTAAAGGCTGCCTGCCTCATGAAATTCAAGCGGTCCACCGCAGAAGGGAATCCTGGGGACACAGTGCTGGAACATGAGGGAGCCCGGTGCGGAGAACAGGCTATTTCTCTCTCCATCCAAGGCTCTGTCCTCACCCAGGGCCTGTCTGTGTAAGACAGCTTCTCTGAGCAGCGGGGAGCACTTGCTTTCCCTGGAAACGACTGTGGTGAAGCTGATCATCTGCAAGACTTCATTGACTTTGGAGACAATGGCGCCAAATGGCTTTTGGGCAAGAACCAGCTGTCCCTAGGGGGATGCAGAAGGAAAGAAGTTGTCACCCCAAACCCAGCTGGGGTCCGGGCTTCCTGACCCCCATCCTGTCTAGGTGCACAGTGGGGCAGGTGGCCCTCTGTTGGGGAGTTGGCGCAGGGTGATCTCTGACACCACTGATGGCCACTCTGAGTCTCCCTTCCCCATCTCTGAACTGAAGCGCTCAGGCTCAGGAAGCCTTTTCCTCCCTCCTCCCTGCCCCCCGCCCAGACCCAAGATCAGACAGAGGGAAGGTTATCTTTTCCCTTCAAGGCTGGAGTTAACAGAAAAGGAGTAGGGTGGCTTCCTCCTCCGCTCTCTGGGACGGCACATGTTGGATGAGAAATGCTGGGGGACTGATTTGGAGCTGCCACGCACATTGCGCTCGGCTCTGTACATCAGCTGCGAGGATTCACACCACATCCTCCAGACACCCCCGCCGGGAGTTTCTATAGCAACTTTCCCCGAGGAATTTCCAGGGCTTACAGATTCTGTCATAGTAACCCAGTGAGGGAAGAAGTGCGAGGTGTGTGAGGAAGGGGCAGAGGATGTGTACGTAGGTGGTGGCTGGGTGGGTGCAGCCTTCAGCAAGGCCCTGAAAACAGCGGGTGGGCTCTGGACTGGCGGCCCAGAGCTGAGGGTCAGGAGCTGGTCCAGTCTGTCTGGTCCAGTCTCCGCCAGCGCCTTAACAACAGTCGGTCACAACAGGTCATCCCTGGGCTTCTTGCTTTAGCTGATAAAATGTGCCCCAAAGTGTTTGTGATGATGAAACGCAGGAGACTTGCAGGATTCTCCATGAGCCTTTCCTGAGGATTAGGGCAGGACGAGGCAGGAGTTGGATTCCAGAGGAGGGCTGCTCGTGGGTGTCTATAGAATAGAAATGAAGTTGTGCAAGCAGATGGCTTGATGTAGAGACAGAAAGATGAATATAAAAGCACTCTAGCCACGGAGATGCTAATCTTTTTTTCTTTTTAATAATGGCACAACTTTGGATATCCAAGGTATCTTCTAGTTTTTGGCTATCTTCAGGCCTCCAAATGAAACCTTTCCGCAGCACCCTGCTCCCCACCCCTCTCCCCACTCCACACAGGAGCATCCTGAGTCTGGGCCTGCGCGCCGGCCTCCCTGCAGCAGGTGTTGGACATGCGCAGTGCGCTCCGGGGCTCTGCAGGCGCAGAGCTCTGGGAAGGAGGAAATGGAATACTCACCGGCCTGCCTTGGAACTGGTAGGGACCAGCTGGGGAGATTAGGTGTACTCACTTCTGCAGAGACTGCTCAGTACTTTTAAACATAGACAGAAATACCTCTGGCTGGGCTTCAGGAAGTTTTCCTGAGGGTGGTGGGGCTTCAGCTGGGTCTCAGGAGCTGGGACTGAAGACAGCTGCGGGGCAGGGGGAAGCACTGGGCCGACGCAAAGGGGTGGTGGGCGGCGGTGAGGCCGCCTCTGGTAATCCCTGACCGGCGGGCCTCGGCTGTTCTCTCCAGTGGACGGCAACAATCCTTCCTCTTTGAGCCTCTGTGGGGATTAATTAAGTCGAGAAGTCATCCCAGGTCCTCATACACAGCAAGCATGGAACAGATTATAAGGGAAAAAGAAGTAAAATGTCATGGAAGTTGGAAGTGAATTTAGAGCCTTACATTACAATATTTGGGGTTAGGGGGTTAAAGAGCACTGGGAGTGTGGGGGATGATTGGATGGCTAGCCCCTTTGGGGGGATTTCTCTGCAAATTCTCTGTCCTCTCACTCTCAGCCACACCATGTGCCCTTCTGCCCGGAGCCTTCCGTAAGGACTGACAGGGAAGGTCTCGCTCTCACAGTCAGAGGCGTTGGGTGACAGACCACAGCTTTGCACATAGGCATTTTTTTAGTAGAACCATTTCTTTGTCCCTTCAGCCCGCTGGGCAGCATTTTTACTGAGAGGCATTAGGGACGATATAGGCAGAGGTTGCGTCCTGCCTTCAAGGAGTTCAGGTAAGATAAGACAGGAGGGTCCTGGGGTGGGAGGCTGCTGGGGGTGGGCCAGACAGACTGCATCAGGACGCCAGCTCTGCTGCTGCCCCACCCAGACTCCTGGGGGTCCTTTGCTCAGCACTGGGCCTCTCCCTGGTTGTTTTCACCTCTGACAGCAGACATCTGCCACACTTCTTCAGTAGACATCCCCTGGGCTCCTGCAGCCACTCTGTGGGCAAGTTCAGAGGACACTGTGCCATGACAGCCCTCAGCCCAGCTAACTGGTGTCTACATGGAGGTATAATTTACACTCCAGACTTTATGCAGGGGTCTGTTGAAGAAGGTACAGAGATTGCTGCCGTACGGTTGTGTAGTAGGGGAGACACACTGGGCTCAACTCTGAATGCCATAGGGGAATGGGCATTTATGACCAAGGAGTAGGGTGGAGGTCAGGGGGTAGACGATTACTAAGAGGAAACATCAGAGGTGAGGGGTATTCTGGCTAAACTGACCTAACAGGGCTCTTGCTGAAGACTAGAGCCTCTGACATGGAGACAGAGTGGGGCCGTGCCAGGCAGCTTGGCCCCATAGGACTGGCCAGTTGTCCTATGTGGTGGCAGGTGTGATTCCAGGGCTCACCGGCAGCTTCCCCCCCTCTTGAGCCCTTTTCCCCTGGAACCTTTCCAAGGCCAGTAGGGCCCCTGGAGTGGCAGCTCCCTACACCACACCCCTGGTGTGTTCTCCTCTGCCCCTCGACACCAATCCTACAGGCTCCCACCCTTTTCACAACCACTTCTGGATTTAAACCTACCCCAAACCAAAGATCTGTCCTTTCTGCAGAGGCTGGGCTAGGGTGAGCATACATCACCGAGGAGATGGGGGAGGAGGAAGAACCTGGTTAGATGTTAGGGCTGGAGGTTCGTTCTGGCTAAACTGACTTAATGTGGTTCTTACTAAAATTACGTGATGCAAAGATGGACTCACATGTACAAAGTCTGGTGGGAGTAAGAACTCACGGAGCCTCATTAGAATCAGGTCACCCTCTGAGATCAGCCTGAGACTACTTTTCATAGGACTTTGTCTGAAATCTTACCCTGTTCAGCCTCTTCCCATCCCCTGCTCTGCATGATCTCCCTGGGGTCTGGTGGAGGCATTTTCTCCACAAATCACTCTCACAGAAATCCCTGTCTCAGTGTCTGCTCCTGGGGACCCCCACCTGAGACACCGGGTACAGAAGCAGTCCTGGGAAGCAGATTCTAGGGGTAGGATTGTGAAGTCAGAGCCCATCCCTGCTGAGGGATGGTGTGTTGATAGCTATGGATCATCTGAGGTGAATTAGGACAAGGTATAGTTAGAAAGAGATGTACTGGCTTATGTGATAACTCTGGTATTTAGGACGCGTGGAGAAATGGCAACTATAAGGACAGTGTAACTGGTTTGTTGTTGGTTATCGTTGCTATACATGCATTAAAAAGAGAAAACCAAAGTTAAAGTCAGTCACTTCTGACTTAAGGACCCGTGGACACTCCAGTTGCAGCTGGGCTAGGGTGTTCCATACAGCTTCTGTGATAGTATACGGTGTGCACCTGTTCATCTAGAAAATGAATTATTTTTTTTTTTATTATACATTTTAGAGCAGGTTTAGGTTCAAACAAAATTGAAGGGAACCACAGAGAGTGCCCATATACTTCCTGCCCCCCACCGCGCAGCCTCTTCCACTATAACTTCCTGCACCCAATACCATTCTGAACAGGATACAGATCTTAAGCTCCTTTACATCTATTTACCTGCTGCCACCTATAACATAGTTGTCTTAAATATTTTCTCTACATACATTTAAGACCATGTAAGATAGTATAATTTTTGCTTCAGCTGTCAAAAATAATTTAGTAAACTCAAGGTAAAAGAAAATTATTATTTTTACTTATTTTAAAAATTCCTCCCATCGTTGTTTCAGTCTCTCTGGTGTTCCCAGGTTGTTTTTTTTTTTTTTTTTTTTGCAGTTTTTGGTTGAGGCTGGGTTTGAACCCACCACCTCTGGTATATGGGGCCAGCACCTTACTCCTTTGAGCCACAGGTGCTGCCCCCAGGTTCTTCTTTTTTATCATTTCCTTTCTGTTTAGAGAGCTTGGTTTAGTCATGTCTTTCTTTTGAAAAATTGTCTTGGGGCAGTGCCTGTGGCTCAGTGAGTAGGGCACTGGCCCCCACATACCAGAGGTGATAGGTTCAAACCCAGCCCTGGCCAAACCTCAAGAAAAAATAGCCAGGTGTTGTGGCGGGCACCTGTGGTCCCAGCTACTCAGGAGGCAATCCTCTAAGCCCAGGAGCTGTGATGTCAAAAAGAAATAAATGAATGAATAAAATAAAACTTTTTAAGAAAGAAAAAGAAAAACTGAATTTTTCTTCATCTGTGAACATCCTCATTTCCCCCCTTATGTCTGAAAACTACTTTTCTCTTGATACATTATACAATTCTGAACTGACTATTCTTTCTGTTTGTTGGTTTGTTTGTTTTCAGCACTTTATAAATTTTGTGCCACTTCTGGCCTCCCGTGTTTCTGTTGAGAAATCAGTGGTGATTCGTATTGTTTCCCCCATAGGCAATGTGTCATTTTCTCTCTGGCTGCTTTCAAGAACTTTTGAATTCTTTGTCTTTAGTTTTCAGAAGTCTGACTGTGCTGTATCTTGCTGTGGATTCCTTGAGGTTTCACATTTAGAGTTCGCTCAGTGCTATGGTTTGGTTTCTTTGATCCCTCCAAACCTTATGTTGGAATTTGATCCCTGATGTTAGAGATGGGATCCAATGGGAGGTGTCTGGGTCATGGGGGTGGATTCCTTGTGGTAACGAGTGAGTTCTCGCTCTGTTACATCTGGCTGTTGACAAGAGCCTGACTCTTGCTTCCCTTGTCACCTTGTGATCCTGCACACACCAGCACCTCTACACCATCCTCCAAGAAGGGAAGCCCCTAAGCCCACACTAGATGCAGCTGCTGGTACCAGGCTTCTTTTACAGCCTGCAGAACTGTGAGAAAAGTACACCTATCTCTTAACAAATTGCCCAGCTCCAGATATTCCTTTATAGCAACAGAGACTAAGACACTCAGCTTCTTGGCTCTGTAGGTTTATGTCTTTTGATAAATTTTGGAAAAATTCAGCCATAATCCTTTGAGTTCTTTCCTAGCTTCCCCATCTTTCTCCTCTTCTTCCATGACTGTGATGACACAATGATCAGATTTTTGTTATAGTCCCACAACTTTGTGATGCTCTGCTCCTGTCTTTAATAATCTCTTTTCTCACTGCTGTTTGGAATGGATTATTTCCATTGCTATATCTTCCAGTTCACTGATTCTTATTTCTATCTATTTCTACCTGCTTTTAAGTGCATTCATTGAGTTTTCTAAATTTTGTTTTGGTCATTTTTGTGTTCTAAAATTTCTGTTTGGTTCTCTTTTATATCTTCTATGTCTCTGTGGACACTTTCTCATTCCTATTTTTTTTTTTTTTTTCTTTTGCTTCAAGTGTGTTTGTAATTGCCCAATGAGGGATTTTTATGATGCCTTCCTGTATTTTTAAGCTTGTGTCAGACAATTCTAACATTTTGATCATCTAAGTGCTGGTATTTATTGATTTTTTTTTAAACTCAAGTTTATATTTTCTTGACTCTTGTTATAACTAGCAACTATGTTAATTGAAAACTGGATATTTGCGGTTTTATGTTATGAGAGTCTCAGTTCTCATTCAAACCTTATCTTGCTGATGGCTTCTTATGACATTACTCTGGTGGGGGAAGGGTGGGGTTCTTTCTCGCTGGAGCTTGTAGGTGGAGAAATTCAAGCCCTTCATTTTAACTCAACCTCCATTCACATCCAGGAGACTCCTTATCACTGCCAGGTGGACTCTGGCTAGTAGGAGTAAGAGTGGATCATTCCTGTCCCCCACAAGGCCTGCACTGACACCCCTGGGGAATGGCTTTATTATGACAAGGGGGTGGAGAAAGCCTGGTCTTACTCTTTGGCAATGTCCACTAGCTCTGACCATGTAAATATGTTTGTAGGTATAAATGCCCCAGAAGAATGCATCAAAAGTTGTGTGTACCAGCATTCATAGCAGCCTTATTCATAATGACCCCACACTGGAAACTATCCAAGTATTTACCAATGGCACAATAAGTATGTACTACATTCTTGGATGAGCACAGTAGAATACATAAAATCCCTGAAAAATAATTAGCTGCTTGTACATATAACTCCTTATATCCAAACTTAATGTTTTCCAACCCTGATGTTTATCATAAGATGTCAGGCACAAAAAAGAATATACTTTACAATTCCATGTATGTAAAGTTCAAAACAGACAAGAGTAATCTACGTGGGTATGTAGAGTAGCTATGGGTCCCATTTTAGGGTGGGTTTGGCGCTGTGGGAGGATGCAAGAAGCACCTCTGCGGTGTTGGTAATGCTTTATTTCTACAACTAGGTGTTGATTACTTGAACATGTTCAGTTTGTGAAAATTCTTTGAGGTATAATAAGATTTGTGTGTTTTTTTGTACTCAAGTAGAAAATGCATTATACTGCAATTAAAATGATATTAAAATGTTGTATACTCTTATTTTTAAAGCACAAGAAGTTTATGAATTGCGTATTAAAAACCCTTTTTCCTACCTCCACCCCTGCCACCCATCATATCCTTGGAAATGCCAGGTTTATAAGAGATCCCAGAGATGTTTCTGGATTCACAATAGTTTAGAGACCTCGAAACCTTACAGGTAAATGTTTATCCTCAGAGTCTTTAATAAGCCTTGTAGTCATTGCTGCTGGTTAAGATCAGTATCTTCTTGGTTGTTATTTTAGTGGAATATTTAAAAGTTTTTTTTCTAGTTCTGCTTGTTGGTGATTTTTCTAATTATTTTAGTGGATTTTTTTTTTAAGAAGAACTATATTGGATTTTTAATGTGAGAAGGTAGTATAAGCTAATTGTAACAAATCAAAATGGCGAAGTGTATAAAGAAGATATTAATAATTCCCTCTGTGTCCCTTCCCACACCTGTGTGTAATGACCCAAACTATTCTTTATTCTCAAACACATAAATATGATTTACATGGATAGCCTTCTTCCCCAATTATTTCACACAAATGGATTTAAATCAACTACATTATCCTTCATTTGCCTTTTTCACTTAATCATGAGTATGATCAGGACATAATAGCTGGATATAGGTAGAACTTCTCCATAGTAGTGGCATTAAAGAATGCCATACATTGTTTGCTAAATCCTTCCATTAAGAGGTGTAATGTCCCTCTCATTAAATCTGGGCTGGACTTGATGATTTCCTTCATCAGTAGAATGAGGCAGAGGTCATACTGCTTAAAGCATCTGCTTTGGTCTCTGGGAACACAGGTGTCATGTTATGAGGAGGGCCAAATAGCAACATGGAGACGCCCATGTGGAGAAGACTCAAAGCTGCTGGGCATTGCCCTGTCTAAGCATCTGCTAACTATCCACACCAGTGAATTGTCTTCAAAGTGAATCCATCAGCTGCAGACAAGCCACCCAGCTGATGTTCTAGAGCAGAGGTAAGTCGTTCCTCTCATGCCCACTCAAATTTTAGGTATCTGAGAAAAATGAACAATGATTTTTATTTTAAGCCACTAAATTTTAGGAATTTTTATTTTAAGCCACTAAATTGTCTAAATACACCAGTTAAAATACACCAGTTTACATCAATATGTAACCAGAATACAGAAAACCCCAGCGTATCTTAATGTGATCATCACTTAACCAATATGCTATGCATAACTATTTTACCTGTTTTCAGGGATTGTTTTACCTTCCAGCTTCTAATAATTCTGCAACAAATACCTTGGTGCACTTGCTCCAATTTCTGTAATTTGTATAGCACCGCAGGATTTGCTGACTGCATTTTATGCTTTTATCCCATGCTGTTAGTTTTTCTTCACATGTCTCGTGACTTGGATTTTGTGGTGTGTGATTTATGGAAAATAAATAATATTTGGGATAATTCTAAGCTTTCAGACTTGCTATGCCTCTTTCTCAGCCTTTCATGTATCATTTTTTGACATTTTTACAAATGACAGATGCTGATTCCTTTTCTTACACATTAAGAAAAAACACTTACTTGATTTTTTTTAAAAAAATCAACAAGATGAGTCATGACATCCTTTAAAATTTAATCTCTTTTTGAGAACCTTTCCAATTGCCATCTTGCTGCATCAGTCTCCTGTAAGTTCTAGGAAAATCAGTGCAAGCAGTAAAGGTAATGATTTCTTGCAAGTGCTTTCTGAGACCACAAAACAGGGGTTCTCTGTCATTTATCTAAACTTTATTTGAACAAGAAATAAGGAAACCATTGCACTGGTTTCTTTCTCCTGCCCACTGAGAAAAACAATGTTTGAGAAAATTTTTTTCTTTCTCTTTTTTTTAGACAGAGTCTCACTTTGTCACCCTCTGTGGAATGCTGTGGCATCATAGCTCACAGTTACCTCAAACTCCTGGGCTCAAGTGATCCTCTTGCCTTAGTCTCCCAAGTAGCTGGGACTACAGTCACCTGCCACAACGCCCAGCTAGTTTTAGAAACAGGGTCTTGCTCTTGTTCAGTCTGGTCTCAAACTCCTGAACTCATGTAATTCACTTACCTTAGCCTCCTAGAGTGCTGGGATTACAGGCGTGAGCCACCAAGCCCAGCCCTTATTCTTTTTATCATTAATGTGATTTCAAAGCATAAAGCTGGCAGTGCTGTACAGTCAAATTTTAACAAAATCTAGCACATGGGAATTGATTTGCTGTAACATTAGGACACCCTCATACTAGTTTCTTTCAAGCTCCATACACACTAATGGTAGCGATTTTTCATTTGATTCCTATCATTTTGCCATTTTAAACATGGAAATAAAAGTTCAAGCTTCTCCTGGTGCTTGCCCTTCCAATCTTTTCCCACAAGAAGATTCCACATGCAAATGTGAACTAAAGACGCCAGTGAGACTGGGGAGTTGCCAGAGAAGGCTAACTGCTTACTGACGTTGTACAGGGCAGCATTTACTTCCGTATGTTGACTACCATGCAAAACCCAAGTCTCACCTTGGCAGCATTTTCTTTTCTTTCCTTTTTCCCAGTCAATGGAATTTTTACTTAACTGTCATCTACATGTTAAATGGCTAAATTAAAGGTGTTAGAAATTATTTGTAATGATTTTTTAAAAGAAAATTGTAAGTGCATAATGGGGTTTTCAGAAGCTGAGGAGGTTCTGCTGTTAAAATTAACAAATGGAACAAAAATCAACAGCACACTCCTCTTATATCCTGGCTGGAGTGCCTACCATCCCGTGGTTAGAGCCACCTTCTCTCAGCTGCACTTTTTCTGTGTCACCTAGTAATGGACGATGACTACGGACTAACTTGATATGAATCACCTCTGAAACTTTCCTGAGGGTAGGTTATGATGGAGAAAGGAGGATAAAACACCTAAAGAAAATTCACTTACTTTACCTTTTAAACTTTTAAGGAGTCATAGATGGTGGAAAGAAAGACTGTGAAGACAATGGAAAAGTGCTAACATAAATCATCTTGAACAGGAATAGTGCAATCATGGGCTCAGAAGGACTAAAATTGAGATTATAGTTTGAATTTAAGGGAGCATGAAGTAGTAAGTGACAAACCAATAGAGTTCTGAAGGAAAGTTTCTCTATATCCTCTTGAATATTTGAATGATGTCTGGAGTTGTTTTGATTAATATTAACAGTGTGAATTAGAGAATCATCATCAGGAGAGTATCACATGTGTGCTCTTGGGTCCTATCCAGACCTACTAAGGAAGAATCTGTGGGGCAGGGAGGATCCTGTCATGTGCATACTACACATCAGCAGTTTCTCCCTTTTGCTACATAAACGTTGGCACTGAAAGAGTAATGTCTAAGGCAACCATTAAATAATCTATACAAAGAAATATACTCAAAACACTATAGAAAAATAAAAATGGAATTTAAAAAATTCAAATACCCTGTAGGAAGGAATGAAAAAGAAAACATAGAAAAAGCCCCTACTCCCCCCCCAACCATACAGAAAACACAGGGAATAAACAGAAAACAAAAAAAAATAAAATGGCAGACTTACCTCCTAACATATCAGTAATTGTATTAAATATAAATTGTCTAAATACACCAGTTAAAAGACAGATATTGGCAGAGTTAATTAAAAAGTGACCCAAATGTATGCCAGCTACAAGAAACTCACTTGAAATATAGGAATATAGTTAGGCTGGGAAAAAAGGGGTAGAAAAAAATATTACGTATGAACATTAATCAGAAGAAAGCTGATGTGTATACACAGGACAGACTTGAAAGTAAAGAAACATAGAGGGACATTTCATAATGGTAAGAGGGTCAGTTCATCAGGAAGGCATAGCAATCCTAAAACAACAGAGCTACAAAATATATGAAGAAAAAACAACAGAACTGAAAGGAGAAATAAACAAAGTTATAGTTGGAGACTTCACCATTCCTACTTCAACACTCCTTTCTCAAAAATTGATAGTTACCCTAACCAACAGGACCCAAACATTTGGAGCACAGCCCATCCAACAACTGCAGAATAAACATTTTTCCCAAGTACCAATGGAACATCTACCAACTTGGACCATATTGTGAGCTGTTAAATGAACATCAACAAGTGTAAAACAATAGAAATCAAACAGAGTTTGTTCTATGGCCATAGTGGATTCAAGCTAGAAATAAATAACAGAAAGATAACAGGAAAATCTCCAAACATTTGGAAACTACAAAATGTGCACCTAAATAATCTGTGGCTCAAAGAGAAAGTACCAAAATAAAATTTAAAAATATACTGAACCTAATGAAAATGCAACATGTAGGGCAGTGGTCCCACATGCTGGAAGTGGTGGATTTAAACCCAGCACTGGCCAAAAACTGCAAAAAAAAAAAAAAAAAAAAAAAAAAGAAATGAAAATGTAACTGTAAAAATTTGTGAGATGGAGACTTCTGCTTCAAGAAAAATGGAGTAGACTTTTTTTTTCCTGTTTCTCCTTCTAAGTGCTGCTAATATTGTATATAAAACACTAAGAAAAACAATTCTGAAAGGAGGAAAAAAGAGGGCAGATAAGATAGGGACCTTGTGTGCTGAAGGATAACCTGATAGTGGGTTCCTTAGCTTTTCTCTTTGCCTCATAAACCTGTTGTCTGCAACCAAAGAATAAGGAACAGGGAAGCCATGCCAGACAGAACTCTACTTCAGCCAAACTCCACAAAAATAACTGCAGCCCCAGCCCCACCCCACCCCTTGAATAGAAAAGGCCAACTGGTGAGTCTAGACTTTTATCCACCACCCCTCCTGTAACAAGATAATGTGTTTGCTTTCCCTACTCCTTGTGTGATAGAAGACCAAGTGGGAGGTCAGGACTATCATCCTCAGTAATGATAATTGGGCTCATTCCTCCTGCAGCACTGGTGGAGGCTACTTGGGAAGTCATAACAAGGCGCCTGCCTCTAAGCACAGTGGGGAACTGGGACTCCCACCTTTTCCCAGCAGTAATGAGAAGCCCAGGTGGGAATCTGGACTTTGACCCGATGGAATTCCCTCCACTCATGTGATGGGTGCCAGAGGAAGCCTGCTGAACCAAAACATTGAAATAAGACTCAGGCTCATAATATCTCAAATGTTCATATTTCAATTGAAAATTACTCATCATGCTAAGAACTAGGAAAATTTCAACTTGAATGATTCAAAGCCATCAATAGACGTGAATACAGAGGTGACAAAGAGCTTAAAGCAGCTGTCATAAAAATGCATTGACTAAAAATTGTCAATATCAAGAGTGAGACAGGGGCTACCAGGATAGGTCACACAGATGTCTTAAAGATAATAAGGGGATATTGTGAACAGCTCTACACACATAAATTTGACAGCCTAGATAAAATGGAACAATTCCTCAAAAACAACAAAGTACCATAAATCACTCAATATGAAATAGATAATTTGAATAATCTTATCATTACTAAGGAAGTTTAATGTGTAACTTTATTATTTATTTATTTATTTATTTATTTTTGAGACAGAGTCTAAAGCTGTTACCCTGAGTAGAATGCTACCGTAGCGTCATCATAGCTCACAAAAACCTCCCACTCTTGGGCTCAAGTGATACTCTTGCCTCAGTTTTTCTATTAGTAGAGACAAGGTCTTGTGTTTGCTCAGGCTGGTCTTGAACTCGTGAGCTCAGGCAATCCACCCTCCTTGGCCTCCCAGGGTGGTAGAATTACAGGGGTGAGCCACTGCACCCGGCCTAATTTGTAATTTTAAACTCCTTCAGAGAGAGATCTTCCAGCCCAGATAGTTTCACTGTGTGAGAATTCTACCTAAAGTTTAAGAAGAATTAACATGAACTCTACACTATCTCTTCCATTGAATAGAAGAGGAATAAACACTTTCTAATTTGTTTTAAAATATGCATCAAATCTGATATCAGATATTACTTTGATATCAAATCCAGGCAATGAAAGTATAAAAAGGGAAAGTAGAGATTAATATTTCTCATAAATATAAACATAAATACCCTAACAAAATATTAGCAATTAAATCCATCGATGGATAAAAAGAAGTGGGGTTTGTGCTAAGGGTGCAAGGCTATTTCAATAATCAAAATCAATCAATATAATGTGCTGTATTAACAAGTTAATGAGGGAAAAATGACATGGTCATGTCAAATGATGCAGGACAAAAAGCGTTTGACAAATTCAACACCCATTTGTGACAAAAGCTCTCAGCAATCTAGGAAAAGGCAGAACTTCCTCAATTTGTCAAAAAGTATGTACAACATTCCTATAGCTAGCCTCTTCCTAAATGGTGAAAGAATGAATGCTTCCCCTGAGACTGAGGACAAAGCATCAGGTCAGCTCTCAACAATGCTATTCAATATAGTGCTGGAAGTTCTAGGGCAATAAGGCAGGGAAAGGAAATGAAAAGGCATTTGGAAAGAAAGAGAGAGGGGAAGGGGGAGGGAAGGAAGAAGAAAAGAAGGTAGGAAAAAGGAAAGAAGAAAGGAGGGAGGGAAGGAAGGAGAAAAAGAGAAAGAAAGAAAACTAGTATAACTTTGTTACTACCATAGTAGACTTTAAGATTAAAAAACAGCTCCAGCAGCCAAAAATATTCTGTATAATA
>CAUYPK010110844.1:0-24435 GCA_963574355.1 Loris lydekkerianus | reverse complement strand
GGCAGTAAAGTCTTGTAAATAAATGTTTATAAATCCTGAATCCTTATAATCAGGGGTTTTGGAGTATAAGGATTCAGGATTTTTAACCATTTATTTACAATGCTTTACTGTCTTAAATGGTTTATTCACTTTATTAAAGTTACAATTGAATACTATGGGTTAATGTGCTATGTTAATGGTATACAGTATATCAAACAATCATGTATTGTAAATGTAATCATGTATTTAAATGTATAAAAAAAATTAAGTTTACCGTAATAAAAAAACTGTTACCGTAGTTACACAAACACTTTCTCTTACACGGCCACTACCCATTTTAGGGTCCCTAGACACATTTGCAGTCTTTTATTTATTTATTTATTTTTGAAATTTACCAGTGGCTGCTGCATTTTCCACCTCAGCTTATACTTGAGTCACTAAGTTTTCCCAGTTTTTAGGGTAAAATTAAGGGGGTCGGCTTATACTAGGGTCGGCTTATACTCGAGTATATGCGGTAATATGTTTTCCATATTTCTGAGGTTACTTTTTTCTCCACAAAAGGAAGGCCAGCCATTTCTAATAACAAGTAGTTGGTCAACCCAAGACCACCCATCAGGTCAGTGCAAAATACCTGTTTAATTTTTTTTTTTTTTTGTAGAGACAGAGTCTCACTTTATTGCCCTTGGTAGAGTGTCTTGGCATCACAGCTCACAGCAACCTCCAGCTCCTGGGCTTAGGTGATTCTCTTGCCTCAGCCTCTCCAGTAGCTGGAACTACAGGTGCCCGCCATAACGCCCGGCTATTTTTTGTTACAGTTTGGCCAGGGCCGGGTTTGAACCTGCCACCCTCGGTATATGGGGTTGGCGCCCTACTCACTGAGCCACAGATGCCGCCCAATACCTGTTTGATTTTAAATATTAAGAGGGATGTGTTTTTGGTGCACTGATACAGCCTTAAATCCAATCTTATTGACAATAAGGCTTTTTGATAACAGTAGTTAGGTTAACAACAAGTATAAAATCTCAAATGAGATTTTTTAAAGATCGTAATCAAAAGCAAAAGTGTCTCCACAGAAATATCAAAGGAATGCTTTTGTTGGATTCGCTCCACTGACTCACGTAGGCAATTTCCCAAATTCAAACAGCCAGCAGTTGTTTTCCAGAAGATAAACTGCATCTGAAATCAGTGTGATAGGGCCACAGGTTCCTTCTCATCACTTCCACCAACTTATATTCAAGAAAACACAACTTGAAAATAAAAATATCAACACAGAGTTAGTAAATTCCTTAATGTAAATATTTTGAAGTAAAGAGAAAAACAGGCTTAGGGCTGTTATCTTGTAGCAAAATTTTGCCTTTGGCCAGAGTGTTACAATGGAATAGAGTTTTTAAAAATACCATATATATTCTAATATAAGCCGAGTTTTTTTGGCACAAAAACCCAAAAAACCCGAACTCGGCACAAATTTTGTGCCGATAAAACTTGGCTTATACTCAAGTATATACAGTATTAGGAATGAGGTTAATTGCATGGCTAATTAACTTGGGGAAGAGAACTTAATGAGCTTGTTTCTTTCCTTCAAATCCAAAAAGCCAGAAAGTGAGTTTTCATGTATTCTCCCATTTATCCAATTAGAATATACCTCTACCACACACAAGGCTACTTGAAGTAACAGTTACATCCTAATGAAATTAAATCCTAAGATGGCTCCTAGTAAGTAGTGTAGGTAAGGCCTTCTCTGTAGATATAGTTACAGATAATAAAATTAATCAGAAACAAATTTTGGTCATAAATTTTGCTCATAAATTGCTCCTTGGTCCACTGATCACCTCCTTTAAATCAGCTTGATAACCCAGTGCATTTGTGATCACAAAACCCTCCATTAATGATTACAGATCTGTATTGCCTAGGGACAGTCTTCTATACTGCCGGTGCCACTCCAACTTACCATCAACACTTGTGTTGGATTTTTACCTTTCTCTTCCTTGTTCTTTCTCTATTTTATAACTTTCAGTTTTGAATGTATAGTATCTTCCTGGCTTATCTGAGGCATTATTTAAATATTATCACTTATCCTATGATTATTTTGAGGGAATAACAGGTAAAATATTGAGTTATCTTTTTCAGATAAGGGAACTGAGATTCATGAGTGTAAAGTGGACTCAGGGGCCACCTGTCCAATAGCATCATTCATTTTACTTAATCTCTTTATCCTCAGTTTTTAATCCACTAGTAATGTAGTAGGCAAGTTTCCTGAGGTCCACTTATGTGAGTTTGATAAGTGCTTGGTCATTACAACAACCTTATATTACAAGTATTATAGTTCCCATTTTATGGATGAGAAAGGTAAGACTTTAAGAGGTGCAGGTAATAATATAAAAGCACATAGCTAGTCAGTTAAAAAATAGAAATCAAATGCAAGATACTGTATGTGCCAAGGCCTAAACGATTCAAAGACGTAACCAATTTTTAAAGCTTAATATTGTACCTAGCTTGTTGAGAGTACGTATTTCATGTTGTTTTCCATAGTTGCCATTTTACGGTTAGTAAATAGCAGCACCAGTAACTGAGCTAAGTTGTCTCAACTCCAGCCTGTATTGATCTCCAACTTTAGATTTCATGAAATGAATTTGATTTGCATATCATTATTGCTGGTGAGGGAAAGATTAAAGAGGTCAATTTCTCCACTTCAAATGTTTTGTCTAAATACCCGTAGGTAACAATGTTATAATGATTGTCACCTATCTTTCTTTCATAAGATGAGTTTCCTTTTGTATTTGTAGTTGGTTTATTGCAAATCATCTTATAACAGCCAATTATGAAGACTTTACATAAAGATTCCCCTGTCTTTAAATTGTTTCCTTTGTATCTCCTCTCTAAATTCTCTCAAGAATGTCTTGCTTTGGATATAATTTTCATCATTAAATGTGAATTTTCAGTTAACAGCTTATCAGTTGTCTATTGTGCTAAACTGTGTATATGGAGAGTGTAAAAGCCAGTAACTTGCATTTCCTGGGAGATGCCTGTAGGTGAGCCAGTCATCTCTGTTCAAATGATATGAGCAAGATCAAGGTATTAATAGAGGGTGGTGGGAGAAGACGATAATTTGGGAAATTATTTTTTCCCAAAGGATTAGAAATGAATTTGGGGGAAAGGAACCTTTGTTACATGAAAAGAAATGTATACAGATTTTTATGTATTTAATTTACTTCAAAATATTAAGGAAGCACAAATGGTTTTATGACATGGTTCCACTGTCTGGTGACTCAGGGGTTTCAGTGTGCCTGTCACCAGGATGGTATGCGTTGAACCCATTAGGTAAGTTTGTAACCCTTACCTCCCACCAACCCCCCTCCTTAGTTTCCAGTATCCTTTCTGTCTCTTTGTTCACATGGGTACCTGTAGTTCAGCTCTCACTTGTTAATGAGAAATATGGTGTTTATTGTTCCCTTCCTAAGATACTTCACTGAGAATAATGGTTTCCAGTTCCACCCAAGTTGCTGCACAAGACATTATTTCATTCCTTTTTATAGCTGAATAGTATTCCATGGTATGTGTGTATGCACTGCATCCCCTTAACCCATTTGTGGATTATTGGGCACCACGAGGCTATGATGTTGAATTTTGTGTGCTAGTATTTTGTTGAGGATTTTTGCACCTATGAGATATTCATAAGGGATGTTTGTCTGTAGTCTTCTTTTTTGGCCTGTTCTTTCCTAGATTTGGCAAAGTGATGCTGGTTTCATAGAATGTATTAAAGCAGATTTCCTCTTTCTCAGTGTCATGGAGTAATTTCTCTAGGATAGGTGTCAGTTTTTCTTTCTAGGTCTGGTAGAATTCAGCTGTGAATTCATCTAGTCTGGGCCTTTTATTTTCTTGAGTTTTTTTAAGTGACTTCCTCAGTTTTGCTTCTTGCTGTTTACCTGTTTAGGATGTCTGTTTCTTCCTGAGTAATGCTTAAGAGGTTGTGTGTTCCCAGGAATTTATGCATTTCTTCTAGGTTTTCTGATCTGTGTTTGCAGAAGGTTTTGTAGTATTCATGGATGATATTTTGTATTTCGGTGGTATTGGTTGTGATGTCTCCCTTATCATTTTTAATTGAGATTATTTGAATCCCTTTTCTTCTATTTCTGGTTAATCTGGCTAATAGTCTATCAATTTTATCTTTTCAAAGAATCAACTTTTTTATTAATTGTATTGATCCTTTCATTTCCATTTTTGTTAATTCTGCTCTGAACTTTTTCCTTTTTTTTCCTCTGTTGGCAGTAGGCTTGATTTAGTCTTCCTTTTTATAGCTCCTTGAGATGTGGCATTAGGTTATTAAATTGTAATCTTTCTGTCTTTTTGATGTAATTATTTAAAGGTATAGACTTTCCCCTTTAGATAGCTCTAACTATATTTTGGATATAGATTTTGGATGCTTGTCGTACAGTTATGATTCAAAGAATATTTTGATTTCCATCTTAATTTTATCATTTATTCAAGGATTGTTCAGGAGAAGCCTGTTTAATTTTCATGGGTTTTTCTGGATTTAACAATTTCTCTGGGAATTGATTTCTATTTTTATTCCACTGTGGTCTGAGAAGACACATGCTATGACTTTAGTTTTTCTGATTTGGCCGAGAATTGTTCTGTGATCTCAGGTATTAACGTTGAAAAACATTTCATATGCTGATGAGAAGAATGAATATTTCATAGTTTTTTGGTAAAGTATTCTATAAATGTTGGTTTGTTCCATCTGTTCTTGAGTTTCACTTACGTCAGTGTTTCTTTGTTGACTCTTGCTTCAATGATATGTTTGGTATTGAAGTCCCTGGCTATTATCATGTGCTATATTATTTCTTTGCTTAGATCTAGTAGGATTTATTTTATGAATCCAGGAGCTCCTTTGTTAGATACAAACATATTTAGGATTATTATATATTCTTGCAAAATTGCTCCCTTCATTATATTATTTTACCATTGCTGATGTAAAGTCAGTTTTATCTGATAGTGTATGGCTAAACCTACTCCTTTTTTAAATTTTTTAATTTTTTTTTAATTATTGTTAAATCATAGCTGTGTACATTCTTGCAATCAAGGGGTACAATGTGCTGGTATCATATACAATCTGAAATATTCTCATCAAACTGTTCAACATAGCCTTCATGGCATTTCTTAGTTATCATATGTAGACATTGGTATTCTGCATTTAGTGAGTATCGCCTTTACCCATTCTAAGATGCACCGTAGGTGTGGCCCCACCAATTACCCTCCCTCCAGCAATCCTCCCCCCTCCCGTCCCTCCCTTTCCCCTTGCCCCATATTCTTAGGCTATAATTGGGTTGTAGCCTTCATATGAAAGCTATAAATTAGCTTCATAGTAGGGCTGAGTACATTAGATACTTTTTCTTCCATTCTTGAGATACTTTGCTAAGAAGAACGCCCAGCTATTCTTTTGTTGTAGTTGTCATTGTTGTCTAGCAGGCCCAGGACGGGTTTAAACCCCACAGCGCCATAACCACTGAGCTAAGGGCGCCAAGCCAAGCATAACTTTTGGAGCAACATTGTAAAGGGAATTCCCGTTTTGGAGTAGTTAATTTGCTTCTGCCCCAGATTCCCATCAGTGAGCTTACTTTCTTTCTGAGTGTTAAGGGGATTTTGTTGGAAAGATTTAAGAAGCCTTAGACTAAGAAAAAAATAAAAGAAGCAGTATGGCTAGAGCAGACTGCTCAGGATTTGGGAGTCAGGTATCTCAAGTTCTAGATCAGGCATTCCTTTCCCTCTATAAAAGCAGGGCAAAAACTTGTTTAAGACCCAAATGTTCAAACTGACATTACTAGTTCAAATTTAACATCATAGGGTTTTTTTCCCATGCCTTTTACATTCCTGCTTTCTTTTCTGCAACAGAATTCTTGGTTCCTAGTAATTCTAACATATTTATATGTTAGTATTTTGCTTTAGCTTATAATCACTATAAAATAGTTTAAAATTTCAATGCCAGTGTTATTACTGAAGACAAAGCTAGTAAGTAAGATTTTAATTTTTTAGAGCAGGAGTTGGCAAAGTATAGCCTGCAGGCCAAATATATCCTGTCCCCTGTTGTACAGCTAATGATGTAGGAATGGTTTCTGTATTTTTAAATGATTAAAAAAATTAGAAGGAGAAAAACATTTCAAGAGGTGTGAAAGTTATACATTTCAGGTATCAATGTCCATAAATAAAGCTTTATTGGAACATAGCTGTGCTTGATTATGTATTATCTATGGCTATATTTGAGCTACAAGGGCAGAATTAAGTAGATCAAATGGCCTACAGAGCCTAAAATAACAATTGATTCTTATTATTCAGTGTAGTTATGTTTTAGAAACTTGCTGCAGACACTGAATTAGTGAATATCAAACCACTGTTTCTAGGAGAAATGTAAGGCTGGTTTCCTGTAAGCATCTGTTCACAACTAATGAATGCGTAAGCTTGTTTTATTGTGTTTCTATTTAAATACATTTGATTTAATATCTATCGTTGACCCATTAATGTAGAACTCAGCCAACAGTATCATAACTAATGCCTGAATGAAGCTTATCTAACATTTGTTTCTACAAAACACATTAAAATCCACTTGTTCTTAGGAACATTAGACAGCACTTCAGCACTATACTTGGAGGCCCTTTTAGACCACAAAATCACCAACAAAAAACACAAAAATGTTGGCTCGGTGCCTGTAGCTCAGCAGCTAGGGTGCCAGCCAGGCATACTGGAGCTGGCAGCCTGCCAAACAACAATGACAACTACAACCAAAAACTAGCTGGGCATTGTGGTGAGCGTCTGTAGTCCCAGCTCTTTGGGAGGCTGAGGCAAGAGAATCGCTTAAGCCCAAGAGTTTGAGGTTGCTGTGAGCTGTGACGCTACGGAACTCTACCCTACGGGACATAGTGAGACCCTATCTCAAAAAAAAAAAAAAAAAGTTTAAAAAGGAATAACAAGACTGCAAATAGGATACTTGTTTATAGTATGAGAACTGAAATGAGAAGGCCTAGGGTTGCCTTGTTTGACTTTGGCTGGGAACATGCCTGTTGAGGGCTTCAAATTTTTTGCTTCTTTCACATGTCCACAAAAGTGCTGCAAATATTGGCTTAGGGTTTACAGATAAATTTAAGCAAATAGGTGAATTCACAAATATAGAATCTATGAATGAAAATGGATTGTATTACTTATGGGCCTACAGGGAAAGTTTGCCAACCTCTGTTTTTAAAGTATGTCCCTCTTAATTATACAACTGATGTGTAAAACTACTTGAAACAATTATTATGATTTTTTTTGAGACTATGTCACCCTCAGTAGAGTGCCATGGTGTCACAGTTCACAGCAACCTCCAACTCTTGGGTTTAAGTGATTCTCTTGCCTCAGCTTCCCAAGTAGCTGAGACTATAGTTGCCTGCCACAATGCCCGTCTATTTTTTTGCTGTAGTTGTCCTTGTTGTTTGGCAGACCTGTGCTGGGTTCGAACCTGCCTGCTCCGGTGTATGTGGCTGGCGTCCTAGCTGCTGAGCTACAAGCACTGAGCCAAGAAAGTGTTAATTTTATGATAGCAATTGTGGACTTGTGTTTTTATTTTATATTTATTTATTTATTTATTTATTTATTTATTTCGAGACAGAGTCTCACTTGTCACATTCAGTATAGTGCTGTGTCGCCACAGCTCACAGCAACCTCAAACTCTTGGGTTAAGCGATTCTCTTGCCTAAGCCTCCAAAGTAGCTGGGACTACAGGCACCCACCACAGCACCTGGCTATTTTTAGAGACAAGGTCTTGCTCTAGCTCAGACTGGTCTTCAACCCCCAAGCTCAGACAATCCACCTACCTGGGCCTAGTCTGAGAGTGCTAGGACTACAGGTGTGAGCCACCTCTCCTGGCACCTGGACTTGTGTTTTTAAATCTCACAAATGTATACTGAAATATTTGTAGTTAAAATAATTTCTTATATTTGCTTTTAAATACTCTGGCAAAAAGAGGGATGGTAATTTGAATATACAGAAACAAAGAAGGAGAACCAGAAATGGTCAAAAAGAAGGTTAATGTAACAAACTCTATAAACATATGCATGTTCTCCTGTCTTTTCTCAGATTATTTAATAGACATGAAATTATATAAATAGCTAAAACAACATGTTGTTGAGCTGTAGCACACATAAATGTAGCTTGTATAATATAATATAGTATAAACAGGTGAAGAGGGAATAGAGCTATATAGTAGTGACATATCTACATCTCACTGGAATAAATTTTAAGTAGATTCTGGTAATATAAGATGTATATGGTAAGCTGTAGAGCAGTCACCAAGCCAATAATGAGGTGAAAAAATCATTTAGGAATTAAAATGTTATGCTAGAAAATACTCAACACACAAAAAACGAGGTAAAGAAGAAATATAGGAACAAAAAAAAAAAGACAGAAGAAATATAGAAAGCAAAAAGTACAATGGCAGAAATAAATCCAATAGTATTAATGATATTAAATGTTTGATTAAACAGTCTAATCAAAACTTAGAGATTGTCAGATTCTATATTTTTTAAAAGACCTCCAGCTACATGCTATCTACAGTATTAGCCTGTTACCATTCCAGAAAAAGACATCATAAGTTAAGAATTCTGCAAACCCTCAAGGTGCGGTGGCTCACTTCTGTCATCCTAGCACTCTGAGAGGCTGAGGTGGATAGATCACTTGAGCTCAGGAGTTCAAGACCAGCCTGAGCAAGAGTCAGACCTAGTCTCTACTAAAAATAGAAAACCATCTAGGTGTTGTGGCAGGCACCTGTAGTCCCAGCATCTTGGGAGGCTGAGGCAGGAGGATCATTTGAGCAGAAGAGTTTGAGGTTGCTGTGAGCTATGATGCCTCAACAGCACTGTACCCAGAGTAAAAGAGTGAGACAATGTCTAAAAAGAAAAAGAAAATAATTCTACAAACCAATATCCTTTATGAATATAAATGCAAAAATCCTCAACAAAATATTCCTAAAACAAATCAAGCAATATATAAAAGATTTATACACCTTGACCAAGTGAGATTTGTCTCAGGAATACAAGGTTGGATTAACATCCCCCAAACAATTAATGCAATGTGCTGTATCAATGGAATAAAGGACAAAAACTTAATAATCATCTCAATAGATACCATGAAAGCACTTGACAAAATCCTATACGTTTTCATTATAAAAACTCTCTACACAGCCTTTTTGCCTATTTGCCCTGGCAATGTGCAGTGTCTGTGGTTAACATATCTTGCTATTACTCTGTAAAACATTTCTCTTCCTCAATAAACTTTGTTCCATGCTTGCTTTAAAAAAAATAAAAATAGGTGGTGCCTGCAGGTCAGTGAGTAGGGTGCCGGCCACATACACTGGGACTGCCGGGTTTGAACCCAGCCTGGGCCAACTAAACAACAATGACAACTGCAACAAAAAAAAAATATCCGGGCGTTGTGGCGGGGGCCTGTAATCCCAGCTACTCTGGAAGCTGAGGCAAGAGAATCGCTTGAGACCAAGAGTTTGCGGTTGCTGTGAGCTATGACGGTACAGCACTCTACCGAGGGCGACAAAAGTGAGACTCTGTCTCAAAAAGAAATGTTCGAAGTCTCAAAAAGTGGATAAATAGGGGGCCGAGCGGGCAGTAGTCCGGGAAGAGAGAGAGAAGCGGCGGTAGCCGCGGCGGCCGGGCTGGGAGAGGCTGGCGAGGCGGGCGCCGCCCGAATCCTCCGGCGTCCGCCCAGCCCCCCGGGAGCAGCTGCCCGGCTCCGGCTCCCGCGCCTTCCCAGCGCGCAAGAGTGAATCCTGGAACGTGTGGGGAGTCAGTCCCGCCGGGGACGGAAGCCCGGCAGCGGGTCCTTGGGAGACATCTACCTGGGCGCCAACTTCGCTGTCAGCTCCAGTGTGTGAAAGCAAAGCACCCCCAAGCTGCACGTGGAGAGCGAGTTCTCCAAGTCGATGCGGGGGAGGTGTGGAGCCGCGGCCGACCGCAACGTGATGGTTTTGGAACTGCTGGGGCCCAGCCTCGAGGACCTTTTCAGCTTCTGTTCCCGAAAATTCAGCCTCAAGCCGGGTTGCTCCTGGCTGACCAGATGATCAGCCGTATTGAACACATCCATTCCAAGAACTTCCTTCATGCACCGGGATGTCAAGCCCGACAGCCTCCTCAGGGGGCTAGGGAAGAAGGGCAACGCGGTCTACAAGGTCGACTTTGGCCTGGCTAAGAAGTGCTGGGACGCCCGCGCCCACCTCCTACCGGGAAACGAGGACCCGACCGTGCTGCCCGCTACGCCTCCTTCCACACCCCCGTGGGCCTCGAGCAAAGTCGCAGAGAGGACCTGACGAGGCTGGGCTCCTTGTTCCTGTACGTCAATCTGTGCTCCTTGGCAGGGCCTCAGAGCACCCACCAAGCGCCAGAAGCACGAGCGAATCTGTGAGAAGATGTAGATGCCCACGGAGGTCCTCTGCAAAGGCCACCCCTCCCAGCTCTCCACGTACCTCAACTCGCCGCGGTTCCCCAAGCCCGGCTGCTGCACCCTGCGGCGGGGCTTCTCCTACGACTCTGTCTTCGACTGGAACATGATCAAATCCAAGAGGCCCCCCTCCTGCTAGCCCCCGGCCCTTCTCTGTGGACACCCCTGGACCAACTAGGGTACATCCCGGAACCACGAGGATGTGGACCGGGAGCGGTGAGAACACCGGTATGAGGAGAGGATGGGGCAGCTGCAGGGGTCCATGACCCAGGCCCTGCCCCCGGACCCCCCACAAGGGCCACCGCCAACCACCTTCGCTGTGCAGCCCAATCTGTGACCTCCACCCCAGTCTCCCGCGTCCAGCAAGGTGGCAATACGCCTCCCAGAGCCATCTCCTGGGTGGACTGGGAGAGGAAGGTGAGTGTGAGGCTGCACAAGGGTACGCCCGCAAAGGTCTCGTCCTCAGACCTCACTGGCGGTAAGAGGTCTCCCGGGTCCCAGCCCCACAGAAAAGCGTGCCTTGCCCTCTAAACCAGAGGTCCTCAAACTTTTTAAACAGGGTGCCGGTTCACTGTCCCTCAGACCGTTGGAGGGCTGGACTATAGTTCAAAAAAAAAAAAAAAATGAACAAATTCCTATGCACACTGCACATATCTTATTTTGAAGTAAAAAACCAAAACGGGAACAAGTAACAATCACACCGCCTCAAGTGGAGTTTGAGGACCCCTGCAATGTCTCGTCCTCAGACCTTGCTGGGCCTCAAGAGGTCTCCGGGATCCCAGCCCCACAGAGAAGCGCGTCTTTCCCTCTAAGGTCTTGTCCCCAGACCTCACTGGGCGGCAAGAGGTCTCCCGGATCCCAGCATTACAAACAAGTGTGCCTTTCCCTCTAAGGTCTTGTCCCCAGACCTCACTGGGCAGCAAGAGGTCTCCCGCATCCCAGCCTTACAAACAAGTGTGCCTTGCCCTCTAGGGTCTCCTCCTCAGACCTCACTGGGCGACAAGAGGTCTCCCGGATCCCAGCCTCACAGACAAGTGTGCCTTTTGACCATCTCTGGAAGCAAGGAGTGCCACCATCAGACTAGTGTTTGCTTTGCTTGGTTGTACACTGTATTTTCTTTTAAAAGACAACAACAACAACAAAAGATGGAAAGAAAACACTTGAAAGAAAAAAATCCCAGCACGAAACAGGATGGATTTTTTTCTTTGTCTTTTTTTTTTTGGCCAATGGCAGAAGATGGGATCCCTTAGCACTGAGGATCCTACACAGCCCATCTCCACAATCCTGGGCCACAGGAGGCAGCCTCCAGGTCCCTAGCCCAGCCACCTGTTCTGTCACTGCTCACACCTGCAAGAAAAGGAATGCCTCAGTGCTGCAGCCAGTCCTCTTATGCCATCAGAGGCTGGAGGAAGGTCAGGAAGTAGTGTGGTCATTCAAAAGCAGGTCCCACTGGTTTCCTGAGCCTCAGAACCCAGGACACACAGTCCCCACCTTTTCCCAGATGAGAGCCGGGACTTTCTGTGTTGGGGTTTTCCCTATGGCTCCTGGGCATTTGGTCCTCCTTTGCCTCTCCTTGGAGACCTTGAATGGGTGGGGAGGTGGTGGAGGCCAAGGTACTTTATGTGCTTGTGGCTGTATTTGACCTGTGTTCCCCAGGGCAGCAGGTGCTGCATCCCCTCCTCCCAGGGCAGATTCCTTTTTCTTGTGTCTCCTAACAAGTACATGGAGTAGGCATCCCTCAGGCCACAGAGGGTCCTCATCACCCCCAGACTGTCATCAGCCTGTGGCAGCCCTGCCATCCATTCTTGGTCTTAGGGCAGAATCTGTGGAGACTACTTCTAAAAACATCTGACTCTGGATTATAAATTACTCCCCTGGTTCTGACAATCACCTGGGGTCTCTCCTCTCCCGGGGTTTTACCTTTTGAGAAGGAGCCTGGGATTAGGATCAAGTGTTGGATTTCCCCATCCTTCCTAGTTAACTCCTATTTTGTTTTTTGTTTTCTCTGTGTGTGTGTTTTCTAATTTATTTACCTATGTCTTCTTTTCTTTTTTTTTTAATTACAGAACAAAGCTTTTTATTTATAATTTTAAAAACTGAAAAAACAATATGAAGAACTTTGGGGGAATGTTGTACTTTTTCCTGTGTAAATATCGGATGTTTTGGAGCTTTATCATAGTTGTTAATTTGAAGTAATAAAGTAGAAAAGGATAAAGTAAAAAATTTTTAGAAAGTCACATCATAAACTATTGTAGAATAGTGAAAATGGATGGACTAAAAGGAACAATAATATGGGCAGATATTTGCAATCAATGTTAAAAGGAAAAAATAAGTTCTGTAAGATATTATATACCATGAAACACATTCTTAAAAATTAAATTTAACCGGTTTGGCTCCCATATCACCATGGTTATGGTGCCAGCCACCTACATCGAGTCTGATGGGTTCAAAATCGGCCCAGGCCAACTAGACAACAATGACAACTGCAACAAAAAATAGTGGGGCATTGTGGTGGGTGCCTGTAGTCCCAGCTACTTGGGAGGCTGAGGCAAGAGAATCGCTTAAGCCCAAGAGTTGGAGGTTGCTGTGAGCTGTGATGCCATGGCACTCTACCGAGGGTGACATAGTGAGGCTCTGTCTCAAAAAAAAAACACTTAAATTTAACCAAGATAATAAAATAACATATACACAGATTATATGTATATATGATACAATACAATTATATGTATAAAAAGAAAAATAATGACTAATGCAAGATTCAGGTAGTGGTTCCAGGTCTAGGAGGCAGGGACATGAAATGGAAAACTATCACAATATAAATTACTGTCAAATATGCTGGTTATATTAGTAGAGTATAGAATATATAAGATACTTTTAGGAAAAGACAGATAATCAGTTAATTAATTCTTAAAAATAGCCAGGCATGCATGAAACATAAGAGTGAGGAAGGAGTATATTACTTTTTATTAGTTCCACAAAGAATTAAGTCAGTAAGTAATGTAAAGATGTAAAAATTTAAACTATATAAAATAGCATTGATAATCTCTTACATGAAGTGTTTAGTATTTTATTTAATGTGTAGCAGTACATAAAACTGATTCGTGAATTCAGTTTAAAGTAATCTTATCTAAAAAATCTTGAGTTCCTGAATCATAAATTATTTTATAATGAGAATTTTAAGAATTTAAACTTAGCCAGCACAGTTGCTCAGGCATGTAGATCAGCTACTTGAAAGGCTGAGGCAGTAGGATCCCTTGAGCCCAGAAGTTTGAGGCTGCTGTGAGATGATCATGCCACTGCACTGCAGCCTGAATAACACAGTGAGACCTGTTGCTAAAAAAAAGAAAAAGAAAATAATTTTAAGTTTTATGGATCACAAATTATTACTTTAGATTCCATATACAACTGATGGTGCTACAATAACCTGAATTACAGGAATATTTTTTCCAAAGGAAACTTTAACTACATGACAATGTAAAATAATGAAATTAAGTTCCTTATATTCCTCATTATGGAGTCTTTATAATTTCCATTTATGAAACCACAATGTTAAATATTACAAAGTTTGTGAAAATAGTCTGCAATTTAACTTTTAATATTAATTTCTCTTCCTTAATGTTGATCTCAGATAATCTGAACACAAGATGGAATTATAATATTTTATGAGATTATGAATTTTGACCATGACTATAAAGGATTTTTATTAAAACTCTAGTATATTCATTCCAAATATGAACATCCATAAAGAAAGAAAATATCATTTTATAGGATCTGATCTTTAAGTTGGTAATATCTTTAAGAATAAATTGGTTAGTTTTCATGTTATAGGTTATAGTTTTTCTCAAATTCTACCTTAAATAATTTTTAAGTTAAATAGATTCAAAAGAAATGTAAGTGAATACTAGGAGAACATCTCTCTCTTGACTCCCACATTTTTGTTACAATTGATCTATTACTTAAACTTATGACTCAAGATTTTACCAGATTCACTTGCACTGTCTCTCTTTTATATTTTCATGAAATATTTTTATTAGTACCCAACCCTAGATTCTTTAAATCCATTTAAAAATGAAAGAGGTGGCCATGTATGGTGGCTTATGCCTGTAGTCCTAGTGCTATGGGAGGCCGAGGTGGGTGGATTGCCTGAGCTAAGAGGTTTGAAACCATTCTGAGCTGGAATGAGCCAGAGTAAGACCCCATCTCTACCAAGAAAAGCTGGGCATTGTGGTGGGTGCCTGTAGTCTCAGCTACTTGGGAAGCTAAGGGCAAAAGAATCGCTAAAGGAAGAAAAGGAAAAAAAATTAAAATAAAAAAAACTAAGATGAGTGAAAGCCAGTTGAAAGCAAAATTCAAAAATAAATTAAAATAAAAGGTAAATCTTCATGATATTAGTCTAGGAAATATTTCACAGGATACACACACACACACAAAAACAGGAACTATGAAAGAAAAAAAAAATGATAGTGATGGATTTCACCAAAACACTGTTAAGAAAATGAAAAGACAAGCCAGGTGTGGTGACTCCCACCTGTAATCTTAGCACTTTGAGAGGTGGGTGGTTTGCTTGAGTTCAGGAGTTTGAGAATAGTCTGAGCAAGAGTGGGAAGCTATCTCTTCTAAAAATACAAAACAAAAAATAACTACCTGGGTGTTATGGTTGGCACCCATAGTCCCAGCTACACAGGAGCCTGAGGCAAGAGGATTGCTCGAGCCCAAGAGTTTGAGATTGCTGTGAGCTATGATGCTATAGTACTAACCAGGGCAACAGAGTGAGACTGTGTGAAAAAAAAGGAAAATGAAACAAGCCACAGATTGAGAAAAAATATTTGCAAAACATATATCTAAACAAAGAGCGTGTATCTAAAATATACAAAGAATTTTTATAATGCAGTAAGAAGACAAGCCAGTAAGTAACAACTGGCAAAAAATTTAATAGATTTCATACCAAAAAAAGACATGCAAATGACAAAAACCCATATGAAAAGATACTCAACATCATTAGAATTAGGGAAATATATATTAAACAAGATGACACTACATACATATTAGAACAGTTACACAGTGTGGCACCTGTGGCTCAGTGAGTAGGGTGCCAGCCCCATAAACCAAGGGTGGTGGGTTCGAACCCAGCCCTGGCCAAACTGCAACAAAAAATAGTGGGGCATTGTGGCAGGCACCTCTAGTCCCAGCTACTCAGGCTGAGGCAAGAGAATAGCTTAAGCCTAGGAGTTGGAGGTTGCTGTGAGCTGTGATGTCACAGCACTCTACCGAGGGCAACAGAGTGAGAGTCTGTCTCTAAGAAAAAAAAAAGTTACACATTAAAAAACAAAATATGTGGAGTTGATAAAAAACAAACAGAAATATACTACTATGTGCAAAATGAATGAATCCCAAAAGCATTATGTTAAATACAAGAAGACTTACATAAAAGATTACATACCAGGGCGGCGCCTGTGGCTCAGTAAGGCGCTGGCCCCATATACCAAGGGTGGTGGGTTCAAACCCGGCCCCCGCCAAACTGCAACAAAAAAATAGCCAGGTATTGTGGCCTAAGCCCAGGAGTTGGAGGTTGCTGTGAGCTGTGTGACGCCACGGCACTCTACCAAGGGCGATAAAGTGAGACTCTGTCTCTATAAAAAAAAAAAAACAAAGATTACGCACTATATGATTCTACTTACACAAAATTTTAGAGAATGCACAACTATTGTGGACAGGAAGTAGATTGGTGGACATTAGGGGTCAGAATCAGGGAGTAATTGCAAAAGGGCATGAGGGATGTTTTGAGTTGATGGAAGTGTTCTATGTTTTGACTGTGGTAATAATTACATTACTACATATTTTTGTCAAAACTCATCAAACAGTGCAATTAAAATTGGTAAATTTTGTTGCATATAAATTTTACCTCTGACGCTGAGTGCAGTGGCTTACACCTAAAATCCTAGTACTCTGGGAGGCCGAGGCGAGTGGATTGCCTGAGCTTATGGGTTTGAGACCAGCCTGAGCCAGAGTGAGACCCCATCTCTAAAAATTGCCGGGCCTTGTGGCAGGCACCTGTAGTCCCACCTACTCAAGAGGCTGATGCAAGAGAATTGCCTAAGCCCAAGAGTTGGAGGTTGCTGTGAGCTGTGACTCTACAGCACTCTACCGAGGGTGACAAAGTGAAACTCTATCTCAAATAAATAAATAAATAAAAATAAATTTTACCTCAGTAAAACTGATTAAACAAAAACCAAGTCATAAAGATTCTAGAAAAATTGTGCCTGTAGTAGCACCATTTTTGAATTCTTCCTGAATCTGCAAATAAAAATAGAGCAATCAGACAGCAAAGCCAAAATCATATTGGAAACATTCAAACAAATCTAGGTGAGATGAAGCTATGGTCTAAACTGCATCCTTCGAAAATTCACTTGTCCAAGCCCAAACCCCCAGTACCTCAGAATGTGAATGGATTTGGAGATGTGACCTTTAAACAGGTGATGAAGTTAAAATGAGGCCACCTGGGTGGGCCCTAAACCAATGGTGTCTTTGTAAGAGGAATTTGGATACACTGAGCCACGCCAGGACTGCACACACACAGTGAAAATGCCATGTGAGGGGACAGAGAGAAGGCACTCATCTGCAAGCCAAGGAGAGAGAGAGGCCTTGGCAGAAAACACACCTGCTGACACCTGAGCCTTGGACTAAATGTGTCCAGAGCTGTGAGGAAATAGTGTTGAAGTTATCTTGTATGTGGTAATATGTTATGGCAGTTCCAGCAAACTAATACAAACAATATCCCCATGAACCCCCAAATATAAGTAGGGGGGGGAAATAATACCTGAATCTGGGCTGAGAGCGGTGGCTCTTTCCTGTAATCCTAGATAGCACTCTGGGAGGCTGAGGCAGGTAGATTGAGCGAGCTCAGGAGTTCAAGACCAGCCTGAGCAAGAGGGAGACCCTGTCTCTTCTAAAAATAGAAAACAAACAAATGAGCCAGGGGTGGTAGTGGGTACCTGTAGTTCCAGCTATTCGGCTGAGGAAAGAGTATTGCTCAAGCTTAAGACTTTGAGGTTGTTGTGAGCAACAGAGTGAAACTCTATCTCAAAATAATAATAATAATGATAATAAAAATAATAAAACCTGAATCTGCATCTGTGAAGAAGGAAGCAAGGAAGCCAAGGAAAGTAATAAGGCATCTGAAATAATCTGAAAACAGAATCCCAGAACAGATATTCACTGGAAGCACACAGGGCCAAAGTGACAACAGAAGCTGAAAGGGGTTGAGGTCTTGCCCACACCAGTGTGAGAGAAGTGCAGTTGTTCCACAGAGGAAGATCTGAAGGAACTAATAAACTCTTTATCTGTGACAACTTTCTTTCTTTCTTTTTTTTGGGGGGGGGGAGGGACAGGGCTGGGCTTGAACCCGCCACCTCTGGCATATGGGGCTGGTGCCCTACTCCTTTTTGCCACAGGCACCGCCCCTGTGACAACTTTCAAAACAGTCAAAATTCTTTTCAAGGACAAGGTCTCTTCATAAGGTGAAAATTCAGAACATGGAATCATAATTAAGCAGGACAGGAAAAACAAGACTTAAAGTTAAGTCCAGATAAAAGTGGAGGGGGCTGGACATAGTGGCTCACACCAGTAATCCTAGCACTCTGGGTGGCCGAGGTGGGAGGATTGCTCCAGCTCAGGAGTTCAAGACCAGCCTAAGCAAGAGCATGACCCCATTTCTAATAGACAGAAAAAACAGCCAGGTGCCTATAGTCCCATGGGAGGCTGAGGCAGGAGGACCGCTTGAGGCCAGCAGTTTGAAGTTGTGTGAGCTAGGCTGAGGGCATGACACTCAAGCATGGGACAACAGAGTGAGGCTCAGTCTCAAAAAAAAAAAAAAAAAAAAAAAAAGTAAGAAGGATAAGGAGTTGTCAAAGAAATTTCAAGACATACACATATTAATGAATATCCACTCAATGTTAATTGTGCATTTATTTGGGATATTCTGTATATAACTTAAATAAAATTGAAAATATAATCCTAAGAGATTTTTATTGAAACTGGATGATTTAAAATTTCTTATGAAGAGGCCTGGTTCAAGACTGGTTCAAGCCCAGCCCGGGCCTGCTAAACAATGACAACTGCAACCAAAAAACAGCTGGGCATTGTGGTGGGAATCTGTATTCCCAGCTATTCGGGAGGCTGAGGCAAAAGAATAGCTTAAGCCAAGAGTTTGATGTTGCTGTGAGCTGTGATGCCACTGTACTCAACCAAGGGCGACATAGTGAGACTCCGTCTCAAAAAAAAAAAATTCTTATGAATATGTCTTTATTTCCAAATAATAAACTATACATTAATAACATACATATCTTTATTTCTAAGTAATAAAAGTTATTGAGAAGTATTAAAGATTGCTGAGATATAGGGAACAGAAATAGATGTGATGATTTGAGTGTTTTGTGTTTTTTTAGCATCTCACTCTCTTGCCCAGGTTAGAGTGCTGTGACATCAGCCTAGGCCACAGCAACCCTTAGCCTCCCGAGTAGTGGGGACTACTGCCACCTCCCTGTTTTTTTTGGTTTTAATTACGCCTTGGCCACAGCAACCCTTTGCATCCGGTGTTGTGGGGACTAATGCCACCTCCCTTTTTTTTTTTTTTTTTTTGAGACAGAGTGTCACTTTGTTGCTCTAGGTACAGTGCTGTGACTTCATACCTCACAGCAATCACAAACTCTTGGGCTCAAGCAATTCTCTTGCCTCAGCCTCCCAAGTAGCTGGGACTACAGGCACCCACCACAACATCTGGCTATTTTTAGAGATGGGGTCTCATTCTGGTTCAGGCTGGTCTCGAACTTGTGAGCTCAGGCAATCCACTCACCTTGGCTTACCAAAGTGCTAGGATTACAGGAGTGAGCCACTACGCCTGGCCCTTTTTAACATTTATTTATTACTATTTTTTTTCTATTTTTAGTAGAGATAGGATTTTGTTCTTGGCTAGTCATGAACTCCTGAACTCAAGGGATCTTCCCACCTTGGCCTCCCAGAGTGCTAGGATTACAGTAGCAAGCCACTTCGCCTGGCCGGATTTGAGCATTTAATATATGACATTTTATTTCAGGAGAAAGATGAATTTTTTTTCTATGCCTCATCCTCCCCTCAAGATGAAGAATTTAATAAGTATTTCTGGTATAGTTGGTTTTATTTCTGGATATAAACAAATCTTTTTTTTTTTTTTTTGAGACAGAGCCTCAAGTTGTCGCCCTCGGTAGAGTGCCATGGCATCACAGCTCACAGCAACCTCCAGCTCCTGGGCTTAAACGATTCTCTTGCCTTGGCCTCCCAAATATCTGGGACTACAGGTGCCCGCTACAATACCTGGCTATTTTTTGGTTGTAGTTGTCATTGTTTGGCAGGCCCGGGCTGGATTTGAACCCGCCAGCTTTGGTGTATGTGGCTGGCGCCTTAGCTGCTTGAGCTACAGGTGCCAGGCTTGGATATAAACAAATCTTATACTTGACTCATACCATATACAATAATCAATTAAAATGATTACAATATTAAATTTATGTGTATGCAAACACACAGAAACACACATACAAAAACTGCACAATTTTTCCTTTACTCTCTTATCCTCTGAAATTTTATAGAAGCAAAACCTTCCTAAGAAACACAGAAAACACTGAAAATAAAGTGGGAAACCTATTTTATAGCAATAAAATAGACAACAATATAAAAATGTTTATTGCAGCATTACTCTTACATGGCAAAAAAGAGAAAACAATCTGAAACAGCACAAGTGGGGAAATAGTTGAATAGTATTGGTACAAGCATCCTGTGGAAGATTTGGTAACCATTAAAAAAATTAAGTTAAATCATCATCTACTGACTTGAAGGAAAATCCAAAATGTACGGTTGAATGTAAAAAAGCAAATTTCATAGAAACTATATAAAGTATCATCCATTTTTTGTAGAAATTATATACATATGAAATAATCTATTTGTGTGTTAATGTTAGAACATGAAGAAATACACAGAATCTTTAAATGTTATTCCAAAGGAAATGGACAGAGGGAGTGGGAATGAGGAATAGAGAGGGGCAGATGTTGATTTTGTTTCCTTTTACTTTTATTTCATTAATTTGGGTGCAACTGTACTGTGTAATTTTAGATGAGGAACTTAATATAAGACTTAAATATGCACACAAAATTAAATTTCATTTGGCAGTTTTCATTTTGATAATCATACAAAACATTAGAACAGAATATGTCCCATCTGCAGATTATTTGCTCACTCTATGTTTCTTGAATTTATTATGAAATATTTTACCTCCTTATTCCTGTAAAAAATAATTCAATGTTACTTTAAGAAGGGTTCAAAGAAACTCTTCTTACATAGGACCTAAGAAAAAAGAGAGTAGGGCATGAAAAGACACGTCTAAGATAACGGAATATATGAATTTTCCTTCCACAGAAGAGTAACTGTCCTATGTAAGGAGCATAAAAATTGAGGCACAATAAAGAGCCATCTCAAAAAGTATCCTAAACCTAAACAAAGCTAAACTCTGCACTTCTTTAAAAACTTCAAGATTTCTTAAGAGACTTTTACTAGGTTTCCACACTGTGTTGACAATGGCCCACAAAGGCTAAAATACTTACTCTCTGGCCCATTAGGGAAAAAGTTTGGTGATCCTTGGTCTTGAACACACTATAAAATTACAATGACATTATTTACTGTTATGGCAAAATTGCGATGGTCTGGATTTCCTTTTTTGACAGGTTAATTCCTTAAAATTCTTTATTTTCAGTTTTGTGTGTGCATGTAGTTCAAGAGCCAATATTACCTTCCTTGTTCCTTATGGTGATTTTTTTTTTTTTTAATTGATTGACTTTTTTTTTTTTTTTTGGTAGAGACAGAGTCTCACTTTACCGCCCTTGGTAGAGTGCCATGACGTCACAGGACTCATGGCAACCTCCAGCTCTTGGGCTTCCGCGATTCTCCTGCCTCAGCCTCCCGAGCAGCTGGGACTACAGGCGCCCGCCACAACGCCCAGCTATTTTTTGGTTGCACTTTTTAAAAATCAGGAGCTATCAAACATTTTTAAAATGTAGAATTTTGGATTTCCTACAAAGTCAGAAACAAGGCCTGTGTTTCCTCATAGCACCACAGTTACCTGGAACTGGGCACTGGGTATATTCTTTAAGTACTGTCCCAACCAGGTCTGTTTTTATTATCCTCTAAATAGAAACATACAATTTGCTAATCTCTTAGAAAGGGTACATATACGTAATCTTTATTAAAGTTTTGAGACACACAAAAATCAAAAAATTTAAAATCTACACAGAAACAAATAAAGACCTCCAGCAACACTGATAAGCTGAGCAAGCTGGAACTTGTACAGGTGAATCCGAGAGGATGCTGCTGACCTTGTTTCTTTGAACTGAAATAACGAACCCTAACACAGTATGTCTCAAAACTTTTGTAGTGACCTACGTATCTTCATGGGAGACACCAAAAAATAGTTTTCTTTTTTGTATCTTCCTAATTTATCTCTGACATCAAAATTAAAGTAAAATGGGCTGAGCTCAGTGGCTAATGCCTGTAATCGTAGCACTCTGGGTGGCCAAGGTGGATTGTTTGAGCTCAGGAGTATAAGACCAGTCTGAGCAAGAGACCCCATCTCTACTAAAAATAGAAAAAAACTAGCCAGGCTTCATGGTAGGTACCTGTAGTCTCAGCTACTCGGGAGGGTGAGGCAAAAGGGTCGCCTAGCCTAGAGTTTGAGGTTGCTGTGAGCTATCATGACAGACTCTACCCAGGGCGAAAGAGTAAGACCGCATCTCAAAAAAACAAACAAATGAACAAAACAAAAAAATAGTAAAATGGTATATCTATTTCTATATAACTGAAATGGTTTCTTAACACTTGAAAAAGTTTTACCTAAAAATAAATTGGATTGGGTGCTTCATTAGTAATAGGTAATTGATCTTATGCTAATTTTCCCTATTATGCGTGTTTACGAGAATCTTCTACGAGTTCTATTTATCTTCGAGTCAATACTAGTGATTAATATTTTTCTAAACAAATCATTTTGTTTAGGTTCTCAAGTATATTAAATCAAAGTACTATATTCAGCATAAACTTTTACATCTATAAGTTTCTATCTCTATCCATTTTTCAAATGCAATGCCGTTTATTTCTTTTCACACTTTTTTCTTCCTCAGCATCACCAATATTTTGTCGATATTCTTGTTACTTTTTATACTAGGTATTTTAATGAGGTAGAACAAGGATACTAGTCTGAATAAAGTTCTTCTCCCGTATTATATTACTCACATTACTTTCCCCACCAACACCTAGGATTATTTAATGTTCAGCAGGAAATCAGTGATGATGGAAATTTTCAATTCATTATCCTCAAAGAGGCTTTCTTCAGGTAATACCCTGTATGAAGTCAGTAAGATCTGCAGAAGTTAAAAAGCCTTTCAAAAAATAATAATAATAATGATAACAAGGAATATAATGACTAACATTCAATGAGTATGTATTAATTATAGGCCAGGCACAATTCTAAATGCTTTGTGTTTAATTCATACAACCTTCACAAAACACTACGAGGTAGGTATCTCAATAAGTCTCATTTTATAATTTCTTCTTTGTTTTTTTTTAAGACAGAGTCTCACTATGTCGCCCTCAATAGAGTTCCATGACGTCAGAGCTCACAGCAACCTCCCAACTCTTGGGCCTAAGCAATTCTCTTGCCTCAGCCTCCCATGAGCTGGGAATATAGGCACCTGCCACAACACCTGGCTATTTTTTTGTTGTTGTTGCAGTTGTCTTTGTTGTTTAGCTGGCCCGGGCTTGGTTCAAACCTGCCAGCCCCAGTGTATGTGGGTGGCACCCTAACCATTGAGCTATAGGCACCAAGCCTCATTTTATAGTTTCTATTCAGATATATTATCCATTAAAAAGATAGAAAAATGATAATACAAAGATATGCCTAAGAAGAGTGTCCATAAGGGACATGCATTTTGGCAAATTATGTGGAGGAAACTACGATGTCCATCCATAGGGATTCGATAAATATTATTATAGAAACACAATGAAACACCATAAAGATAATTAGAGCATCTCTATTTACTGAGTAGAAAGTTGTTAATGAACATTTTTAAAATAAGAAAGGCTTACTCTTTTTCTCATGAAAAAATAAGCCATCTTCAAAAAATAAAGAGGTCAATTCTTTCAGTTATTCAAGGTATTTTAAAAATAAAGATATTTTATAAACCATGATATAAACTAATAAACTTCATAGTCATATAAACTTAAGCTGTTTTAATATATTAAGAATGTAACAATTAAAACCAAATTGGGGGGGAAATGAAAATAACAGGATCGCATTCCTACATAATTCTCTAATGTTTAATAAGATTAGAGTGGGCCATGCGTGGTGGCTTACGCCTATAAATCCCAGCACTTGGGAGGCCAAGGTGGGTGTATTGCCTGAGCCAGAGCAAGACCTCATCTCTAAAAATAGCTGGGCATTGTGGCGGGCACCTGTAGTCCCAGCTACTTGGGAGGCTGAGGGAAGAGAATCACTTAAGCCCAAGAGTTTGAGGTTGCTGTGAGCTATGATGCCATGGCATCTACCAAGGGTGACCAAGTGAGACTCTATCTCAAAAAAAAGAAGAAAAGATTAGAGTGGTATCAAAAGTGCTATCATTTCCACTTGTTTGCTAGACTGAATTATCTGATGTCAAAAATATAAACTTTTACTAAAGGGCTTCTAAAATGTATTCTATTCATATCATGTTTCTCCAACATTATTTTTCTCAAGGTGAATAAACTGTAGTCAATAAATAAAATGTTTCCACAATTCAGGGGTGGTGAACAAGTTCGACTACGCGCTCGGAGATCGCTCCTCAGAGGTCCCTCCTCAGAAGCAGCATAACAAAATCCAAACTTGGCAAAGAGCCACAGTATACAAAATAATGATAAGAGGCAAAGAGCCGAAAT
>CAUYPK010110843.1:0-17478 GCA_963574355.1 Loris lydekkerianus | reverse complement strand
ATCACATACTTCCGCCCGGGCAAACTCTTGTGCCCCGGGCCCCCCAAAAAACAAAGGCTTTTTTTTTTTTTTTTTTTTTTTTTTTAAATAAGAGGCACAGAGTAACTGAAACTGTGCCAGAGCTTCCTTTGAAACTGAGGTCACAAGAACGCCCCATTTAGAATTGAAGAATCAGATATAAGACTCTTCACCTGGTGTTACTGACATTACACAGACTCAAAGATGTCCAGATATACTCAGTGAGAACCTGTGTAAAGTAAATGCCCACCTTGACATATCTGTGTAGGCCAATGGTTACATCCATCTTTCTTTCACTGTTCTTTCATGAGGGGTTTGTTCAAGATCCACAAGTATCAGGAAACAGGATTTAGAAAGTGGAGTTATGGCAGATAGAACTAGTCTCACCTAAGTTACTTTATATACAGATATTGTGTTAGTGTAATTCAGAATCCTTATGAAGGTGAACCAAGGTTCTATTTATGTCTGAAAAGGAATTTCTGTACTATGGAGAAGAGGGGTAAAAAGAGAGGAAAAGAAAGAGAAGTAGTTCAATACATTATTATAAGAACTACAGTCATATTTACTAACTCAAGCAGAAGTCCTCTCTGCCCTTAAATAAGCCAATAAAGTTTACAAATAGTTCCTTTGGAAATACATTGACTAGTGTTTCAAAAATGATACTGATAAGTAAATGCACAATCATTCAAACAGTGCTTAGCATTGTGCAGTCTTTAGAATCAAAAGTTAAAACCCCTGGAAAGGAGTCTGAAGATGGAGGGAAAGAGATAATTACTGAAGTACAGTGATGGACAAGGCTAGAAAGGAAGTTTGGGCTCCATTAAGCCTTGCTAAATTAGTTGGGACCTCATTTTCAAAATACATCTTCATTGTGTGGGTTGCAGAATGTTAGTAGTGATCTGGACTATAACTGTTTTTCTTCCCTCTCTTAAGTGTAGCATTTCTTTTATAGCACATTATCTACTCTTGATTTTATTTTAAATGTATACTAGCATGAGTTGATGCATAAACCAAATATAATCGTTAACTATATTTATAAATCAGTTTGGGTTCTGACTGCCTAATAAATAAATGTTAATTATTATTATGTAAAAGAATTGTTCTTTAGTGATTGGAAGGAATAGGAAAATGTATTATATCTAAGAAGACAATGTCATTTACTAAACTTGTCTGAGGGAAGTATATAGTTACTATTTCTTTCTGCCTTGTTTTTCATTACGGAAAATCTTAAAGAGGTAGAAGAATTCCCAGTAAGAGTAACTTTGTAGAATATCTTATTTCAGAAGAGTGACTTAAGATAGGGAACTAATGTGACTTTATGTGTCTAACTGGAGTTTATGCCATAGTTAACAAACCCAAATTGGAAATTGCCTAGGTCATTCTAAGGATGAACTTTAAATTTGGTTTCCTTTATTTAGATTTATTAATCTCCATGTATTCACTGTCAGAATTGTGCATTTTAATATTTCAATCTTTCTTTTGATTCCTCTGAAACATTTTTATTAATACTGTCTCCTTTTTGAAGCTTATCATGTATCTGTAACAATTTCTATCTCTTTCAACTGGCTTGTTTTTTCCTTTTTAACCCTGAATGTTCTCTATGGTTCTGTTCTCAGTGTCATTCATCCTTCTCTGTACTTTTTTTTTTTTTTTTGAGACAGAGTCTCACTTTCTTGCCTCTGGTAGAGTGCCATGGCATCATAGTTCACAGCAACCTCAAACTCTTGGGCTTAAGCAATCTCCTTGCTTCAGCCTCCTGAGTAGCTGGGACTATTGGCACCTGCCAGAATGCTTGGCTGTTTTTTAGAGATGGAGTCTCATACTTGCTTAGGCTGGTCTTGAACTCGTGAGCTCAAGGGATCCACCTTTCATGGCCTCCCAGAGTGCTGGAAGAATTATAGGTGTGAGCCATCACACCCAGCCTTCTCTGCTTTTATGTGACCTCCTCTCCTCTACTACTTTTCATGATTTTGTCTATTACCTGTGTGTAAATTCCAGTTATCTCTCTAGTTTGAATCTCTATTTTAACTTCTTTTTTTTCTGTCTTAAGAACTTAAGTTATTTTAAGTTCTGTCTCTCTATGTCACTCTTAGTAGAGTGCTGTGCTGTCGCAGTTCACAGCAACCTCAAACTCTTGACAGCAACCTTAAACTCTTGGGCTTAAGCGATTCTCTTGCCTGATCCTCCCGAGTGTCTGGGACTACAGGCGCCCGCCACAATGCCTGGCTATTTTTCTGTTGCAGTTGTTGTTGTTTAGCAGGACCGGGCCGGGTTCGAACTGTCAGCCTCAGTGTATGTGGCCAGCACCCTAACCCTTGAGGTACAGGCACTGAGCCATATTTTAAGTTCTTGACCTTTGTTTCTAATTGCCTGCTAAAAATCTGTGTACGTCAAGCTTAGCATAGAACTCTCCTTACACCCAGTTCTTATCCAGCCACCTCTGAGACCTTAATGTGAGGGTTGTCATTGTTTGACTCTTAGGTCCCTCTTTTGCCTAATCTGATTAGTTGTCTGGTCTTGTTTATTTTACCTTGGCAATGTAGCTTTTAATTTCTTATATTTTTTTCTTTCACTGCCTGTGATCAATATGACATTCTTTTTTTGGTGGTTGGTTTGTTTTGAGATTGAGTCTCACTTCGTCACCCTTGGTAGAGTGCCGCAGCATCATAGCTCACAGCAACTTCAAACTTTTGGGCTCAAGTGATTCTCTTGCCTCAGCCTCCCAAGTAGGTAGGTAGGATTACAAGTGCCTACCACAGCACCTGGTCACTACTCCGGCTCATCTCGAACTCCTAAGCTCAAGCATTCCACCTGCTTCGGCTCCCGGAGTGTTAGGATTACAGGTGTGAACCACTGTGCCTGGCCAATACGATATTCTTTTAATTTCTTTTGCCAGCATTTTAGGACAGGCCCTACTGTTTTTATTAGGACAATTAGGACTGCTGGACTAACAACCTGATTTCCCAGTACTTTGTTGGCTTTTGCTAGAAAGTAAATTACTTCAAAACTTAGTGGCTTAAGACAGTGACAATTTTATTTAACTTAAAATTTGAGTCAGCCAGGCAGTTCTGGGGTTGCTTGGCTGATCTTTCTAGGCTCCTCTGTGTGTCTGTGGTCAGCTGGTGGGTCAGCTGGCAGCTGATCTAGAATAGCCTCACTCACATGTCTAGCTGTTTGTAGGCTGTTGCCTGGGTATCTCATTGCTACTTGTAGTCTTTAATCCTCCAGCAGCCTATCTCACTGTCATTCACGTAGTAGTTTCAGGGTTCCAAGTGTAGCAAGAGAGGACAAGTCCCAATACCCAAGTGTTTTCCAATTCTCCACTTAAATCCCACTTGCTGCTATTCAAGCCTGTATTCAAGGAGGGAGAAATAAACTCCTCTAATGGGAGGAGCCACCAAGTTGCATCACAGAGTGCGGGCAAGAATTAGTGGCAATTGTTGAAATGTGTCATATTTTCTTTTTCCAGTTTATCCTGTAAAACTGCTACTAATTTAAATTTTTTACAACTCAGCTCTGATGGATTTATCCCTTTGCTTAAAAACTGACAGTCACCCTCTTTCTTGCTTCTGAATGAAGTATGGGAATAATAGTATGATCTACCTCAACCCATTTTCCTAGCTTTATTTTTCTCTGCTCCCCTTGTCTCTACCCAAATTGGACTAGTTTCTGAACAGGTCCACTCCAGCCTTTAAGACCCAGCTCATATGCCACCACTTTCGTGAATCTTTCATAGATTTTCCTCTCCCCACCCTTCATGTTCACTTCTCTCTGCTCCATAAGTTGAAATGGTTTCCCCTTCTTTGTTTTTCTAGCAGCTCTTTGTACCTTTCTTGAAGTAGTTATGATTTTTTACTTTGTTATAATTGTATGTGTATGTGACTCACCTTCCCTGTTAGAATGAGAACTCTTTAAAAAGAGCTGTAACTTGAGCTTGTTCATCTTCATAGCCACTTAGGCTTAATATTTAAGACTCTGTCTTGCACATAGCTATCAAATATTTGAATGAAGTTTTGAATAATGAATATTTCCCATAGTTATTATAGTGTTAATTTTTAAATGTCAGTTGATTGTTTAAATTTTCTTTCAGACCAGAAACTAGAGAGCAGTATCCAAATAAATTTATCCAACGAGATGACACTGAAAGATTTTACATTTTGAACACATTATTCAACCTACCAGGTAGATTCATTCTATGCTTATTGGTACTGATGCTTACTCTTCTTTCTGTGGCCATTAGTCTTTGCTTAAGGAAGATAATGAAGCAAGTTTGAATGATTTCACTTGTAGCTTATGAATATCTATTCTTCATTTTTCAGAGACCTACCTGTTGGCCTGCCTAGTAGATTTTTTTACTAATTGTCCCAGATATACCAGGTATGTGTATACTATAATTTTTTAATTGATTTTTTTAAATTAATATACAGGGTTTTAGAGAACTGGCCATTGTAGGTCTTTTCTGCTTTTCTAAAGTGAATTTAGTGCTAGTGAGAGATGCCACATTGCCAGCCTGAGAGATGGGACAGCACCAGCAGCTCCATGCAGGCCCTCACCTCCCACACGGCCCCTCTCCTTGCCAGTGTGCTGCAGCCATGTTTGGAAGGGACCACTTCTGATTGGCTTCTCCTGGGAATGAAGACGGCCAGCAGAGGTGCTAATTGTGACAACTGAGTGGGAGGTTTGTGTGATGGTTATCTGTCCGAGCAGAATTGCACTAAAACCCCCCAACTCATTTCACAGCAGCTACCCAGGAGCCATTTAGGGATGCTAATTTAGTTTCATTCCCAGGCCCAGCAAGATTTGATTGAAGAATAAACATGGTTTATCTTCCTGGAGTAAAATTTTACTTAAGTCTTGAACAAGTTATCCTCTCCTTTTAAGGGAGAATTGTATAGCCATGCTGAAAGTTTAGATGTTAGCAAAAGTTTGCTAACATCTTACCTTCTTTATGCCTAATCCACTTTAACACACTAAATTTGATGGGAAGGGTACTTGGGGATATGTCAGAAAAAGTCAGAGTGGAAAGAACCTAAATGATCAATTTTGAGTTTTGTTTTGTTTTTTGTTGTTGTTGCAGTTTTTGGCCGGGGCCGGGTTGGAACCTGCCACCTCTGGCATATGGGGCTGGCACCCTACTTCTTGAGCCATAGGCACTGCCCTATAATTTTGAATTTTAAATGTTTCTTCAATGAGAACCTGTTTCTAAAAAGTAATAAATAATAGAACCTAATATTTTTGGATCTTTGGCCTTTTAGCCTCCATTCAATATATTCTGTCACTTTGTATTTGTTCACAATATTGTAATCCATTGAATACTATAGCTATTTTTGGTGGTCAAAAGTGGGTTTTAATTAGGGAGTAATTACTTTCATAATTAGCTACAGCCTTTACCCATGTGATATGGAAGCTTTGGGTCCCCTGGGCAATTTTTGATATTCATTTTATTTACCCTTTTTTGGATTCCCTGTCATGTTCTTTTTATCTTTCTGTAGCTGTGAAACAGGATTTAAAGATGGAGATCTCTTCATGTCCTACCGGAGTATGTTCCAGGATGTAAGAGATGCTGTTGATTGGGTTCATTATAAGGTACTAGAAACTGGTTCTTCACCTTCTCACTCTTCCAGCCTGTGTTTTATGACCTGACATTAAAAAACTTTTCACATGCAAATGGAACACAATTTTTCCTCTGTTAAAAAATGAATTTGTCCTTTACTGATAGCTTTCCAGAAGATAATTGTTTTTGTCTTTGGCTGTGCTGCTCTCAAAGGTAATAGTGATCTTTCTTCAGTGGTGGTACTTGGCTTCTAGATTTTTATTCCAGTTTGTATTTCTCAACTTACTTAGAAGAGATCTTAGTATATTAGGTTATACTTAACAATAGAGTTTGTAGATGATAATGATCCTTTTTTTTTTTTTCTTTTGGTCCAAGTGTCTCCCACTTGACTATTAACATTAATTAGTTAATAATAAGTTTATATTTATTATAAACTGTATTGAAAAAAATATGAAATGCCATTTAATTTCTAATTTAAAATAGAGACAATTTTTTATCAAGAGCAAATTTTAAAGGCAGAGTTGCAGCAAATCATACCTGCTGCTGCTTTGCTAGCCTTCTCAGTCTTCTGTTTTGGTATTGGTAAATGCTGAAGAAATGCACGTGGGTTGATAGTAAACACACTTTTTCTTATAAACTAAATGTTAAAAACTGATTTTGTTCTTTTCTTAGTTCCTTTTTTTCTTCCCCCAGGGCTCCCTTAAAGAAAAGACAGTTGAAAATCTTGAGAAGTATGTAGTCAAAGATGTAAGTAATACAGGATAAACTAGATCTGCATGATAATTTATTACCATGAGGGAAAATGAATAATAAGCTTATTTATAATGAAATGGACAAGGGAAGATATTTATTTGTCTTGGTATAGTACGTGTCAGGTATAATCACCAAGAATTATCAGCAAGAGCACAGTTTCTCTTATTTGTTGATAGGCAAGAAAACCCAATATTTCATTTGTTCTTTTAGTCTTATAATAATAGCAGCTAGAGGTTTGTTGTATGCACATCACTGTGCTAAGTGTTTATATGCATTATGCCATTTAATCTTCATTTTAACCCTGAGTTAGGAATTGTTGTTACCTCTGTTTTATGGAGAAGAAATTGAGGAATAGAGGGATTAAATAAACTTGCCTAAGGTCACACACTTAGTAATGAAGCCAGGATTCCTATGCAAATCATAATCACTGCACTAGATCATCTCAAAAATGTACATATATATGACTGTTATTTAAACTTTAACATATCTACAGGGAATAATATGGAAAGCTTTAAAACACCTTAAAAGGCATTAAAAGAAAATTTGATAAAATTCAAAAAAATCTATAGTTAGTAGTATTGTACTAATGTAAATGTCTTTGATCATTGCACTGTGGTTAGATAAGATGTTAAGTGAAGTTTGATAAAGAATATATGGGAACTTTCAATACTATTTTTACAATTTTTCTATAAATCTAAATTTTTTTTTTAGAGACAGAGTCTCATTTTGTCACCCTTGGTAGAGTGCTGTGGCATCACAGCTCACAGCAACCTCTAGCTCTTTGGCTTAGGCGATTCTCTTGCCTCAGCCTCCCAAGTAGCTGGGACTACAGGTGCCTGACACAACACTCAGCTATTTTTTTTTTTTTTTAATTCAGTTTGGCAGGGACCGGGTTCGAACCTGCCACCCTCCGTATATGGGGCTAGCGCCCTACTCACTGAGCCACAGGTGCCACCCTAAATCTAAAATGATTTCATAATAAAAAATAAATACATACAGAGCCCTATAATGGGATACTTCTTTCTTTTTTTCTTTCTTTTTTTTTTTTTTTGGCCAGGGCCAGGTTTGAACCCACCACCTAAGATATATGGGGCCTGCGCTCTACTCGTTGAGCCATAGGCGCCGCCCTGATACTTCTTTCTTTTCTAACAGAATAAAAGTAGAATACAGTATTTTCTCTAATTTCTATCTTAAAGATTTCTTTTTTTTAGTCTTTGTGTTTCTTATTTCCATCTACCTCCCTTATGATTTCAAGAAAGAACACTGAATGGGTAGAGTCCAGGAGAATTTGAATGAAAGAACCTACAGATAGTTACTATGAGAGAAGGAAAAGATGTTTTTTTTTCCAAGCATATCAGGAGTTAAAATTTTGTCATTTGTGTGTAGGGTGGGTGATTTCTAGGTTACATCTGCACGTGTTATTTCATTCTACAAAGGGTTTATAAACCATCAGATACACAGGGAAGCCATATCTAATAATCTCTATGATATAGAGTGTTTGTAGGTAATGTTTAAAATCAGCTGCCTCTAACATACCTCACATACTTCAAGAAATCTCAAAATAATTTAAACTTTTTCCTAAGGCATATATCATAAAGGTAGAGTTACGTTATAAATGACCATATAAACCATATAATACGTGTATCATTTCACATATAAATCTTTATATTATTAATATATACACTATGCTATATATGTTAATACTTTATTCATGCATAGTGGTAATGTAAGCTTTTTAAATGTAAAATTCTAAAACCAAATAAGCCTTAAAAGGTCTCCCCGATTCCTATTTCAGTGGACAGAAATCCAGTATATAATTAGCCCAAAATACAAATATAAACATATTTTAGTATTTCACTTATTAACATATTATATTTCAGGGAAAACTGCCTTTGCTTCTGAGCCGGATGAAGGAAGTAGGGAAAGTATTTCTTGCCACCAACAGTGACTATAAGTATACAGACGTAAGTGCTTAGTATTCATGGGGGTTTTGTGAAACATTTGTGCTGATCACATGGCTTCTATGCCTTTTTGAAGCACATTTATGTAACCTGGAGCAGTCATACCCTTTGTCGATCTGTACGTATGACTTCCCTACTGTTGGAAGTACTGTAGCAATAGGGGTACAAAGATGATTTGAATCCTAGCCATCAAAACTTACAATTTCTTAACCTAAACAATTTTTCCCCATGATTAAAGCATGCATAAATACCGTATATACTCGAGTATAAGCCAAGTTTTTTCGGCACAAAATTTGTGCCGAAAAACCCAAACTCGGCACAAAGTTTGTGCCAGAAAAACTCGGCTTATACTCGAGTATATAGGCACTTATTTAACTTCATTTTACTTCCACTGAGACACAAGTTTATAGTACTAGCAAGAAGTTCCATTCCTGCAGTTTTCTTTGTGTAAAAACTTGGATGTAAAATCTGGTGGTTTGTAGTAAACAGTCTTACAAGACCAGTGGTTTGTTAGTTGGTCTATGGGCAGTAGTAGCAAGGCCAAGGTAATACGTTATATGCCCTCTACCTCCCCAAGTATATATTCAAAAACATCTATCAGGGGTCCTCAGACTTTTTAAACAGGGGGCCAGTTCACTGTCCCTCAGACCGTTGGAGGGCCGGACTATAGTTTAAAAAAAAAAACTATGAACAAATTCCTATGCACACTGCCCATATCTTATTTTGAAGTAAAAAAACAAAACGGGAGCAAATACAATCACACTGCCGCATGTGGCCCGCAGGCTGTAGTTTGAGGACCCCTGAAAGAAGCATGTATCCTCCCTGAGAATGTTAGAAGCTTTTTATTGTTGTTGGTATTATGAAGCACTAATTTTTGGTTTCCTCTACCATTATTTCATAAACTTTAGAGGAAGCAAGAATGTGGTGAATCCTAGCTTATGTATAATTTTTGGTAGGTGTTTTATATCTTTTGCAAAAATAGTATGTGGACCTTATATCTTTGTTTTTTTTCCCCCCCCAGAAAATCATGACTTACCTGTTTGATTTCCCACATGGCCCCAAGGTACTATATGCATCTTTATAATAGACCATGACTTTAGTGATAATATATTTAATCATTCTGGAATATTGAGGGGAAAGAACTGAGTATAACCCACTTGTAAAAGTCCTACTTTTAAAGCCTATTGTCAAATCTTAATCATTAACATTTAGAAGTAACTCATGAGCTAGTAGAATTTAAAATCATTAGCAAGTTGAATACTTGGTAGAACAGAAGTAAAAAGGAAATTCATGTGGTATTTAGTAGGATGGGATCAGAATAATTTTATGCCCAAGAAGTTCTATGCAGAATTGTTAAATCTGGCTGTGAAAGGAATTTTGTGGTTGAGGAAGATACTTGATAAACAAAAACAGAAAATTTGAATGTATATATTCTTGATAACTTCTAGATTCTGCTATTAAATATTGCTGAGTTTTGTGCCAGGATAGTTAACTTTGATATTTAGCAGAGACGTCTTCATTCCTGCATTATGGCTACATATAGGTTTAAGGTACCCATTGCACATACTTGTAGAATTTTAGTCCTAGATTTTTGTGAATAAACAATACAAAACCTTGTTTTAAGATCACCCCACATTACAGTGTGCAGTGCTCTTCAGCTTGGTCTTAAAAAGTTAATGTCAGCTAGTCATGGCAGTACACACCTGTAATTCTAGCACTCTGGGAGGACAAGATGGGCAGGTTGATAGAGATCAGGAGTCCGAGACGGGACTGGGCAACAGTGAGATCCTGTCTCTACTAAAAATTAAAAAAAATTAGCTGGATATTGTGGCAGGTGCCAGTCCCATCTACTAAGAAAGCTGAAGTGTGAGGATTGAGGTTGCTGTGAGCTATGATGATGCTACAGCACTGTACCCAGGGCAACAGAGTGAGACTTTGTCTCAAAAGAAAAAAGAAAAAAAAAGTTAATGTCATGGTTCCATTTCAAGATACAAATAATTTTAATGGGTGTGTAACTTCCACATTAGCATTATCATCAGCTTGCAATATGAGCCAAAGGCCAAAATGTTTCTAGAGCCATCATCTGAAAACATAACTAGTAAAATTTCCTAATATAGTCTCATATTAGTTTGCTAACTTTAGTTCTGATGCTGAGCTACCTCTCTCTTAATCTGTCCCTTGAGTATCAATTTGCCCCCTCTAGCCCTTTTGAGCCCCTTTTTAGCACATTTCAGAGCGAGTGAGCACACACTTTCATATATTAAAGTCCTATGAAATAAGTTACTGGGTATGATTTAAAATGTAAAGAATAAATTGCTAGTCGTTTATTAATGAATATTGCCTGCTTCTAAAAGGATGTGGCTTATAATTAGGATACTTTTTTTTTTTTTTTTTATAAAATAGTGGGATCTTTTGGCTATACATAGTATTTCTAGATTCTTGCATCCAAGTGAGATCAAACATCCGTGTCTAAGGTAAAGAGTGATGTTTTGGCTTTTGTTGTTTCTCCTGTACCAGCCTGGTAGCTCCCACCGACCATGGCAATCCTACTTTGACCTGATCTTGGTGGATGCACGGAAACCGCTCTTTTTTGGAGAAGGCACAGTACTGCGTCAGGTGGATACTGTAAGTTGGGAGGATTATCTGCTTGCTAGCACACTGTCCAAGTTTCTCCTTTCCCATTCCTACTCTGCCAAAGGAAACAAGTATTTTTAACTTATTAGCCGTATTTCTCTTTTGAAATTAAGAGTTTTGGTCTCTACTAAGGTAGCCAGACAAACTCACTAATTCAAAAGCGTATCATTTGGCTGCATGGCCAAGTAATATTGTTGGGGGAAATTGTGGTAGGATAATGAAGTAATACAAAGTCCTTATTCTTCTCACACAGAAAACTGGCAAGCTAAAAATTGGTACCTATACAGGACCCCTACAGTATGGCATCGTCTACTCAGGAGGTAAGTCACAGACTTCCCTTTATTAGTGTAAGTCTTTGCTCAGGCCTCATGGAAAAGGCTTTGGTGTTCTTCTAGCATGGTGATACATGTACTCTTTAGTATTCTAAAGGTGTCATTTACTGAAAGTGACTAGTTACACACTGATGTAATAGGAATCTGAGTTTGAGAAGTTGTTAGTATATCCTAATGAATCTGATTTTCACTAAAAGGATCAATTCCCCTCTCCACTTTTTAAACCTATTTGAGGCTTTTTCTCAATATCCTATAATCACTTGGGGGGATTCTCAAGATGTTCTCAAGGGCATTTGTAGACATAGGTACGTATTATTTTGAAGTTAAAAACAACTGAACAGGCTTGGCGCCCATAGCTCAGTGGTTAGGGCACTGGCCACATACACCAAGGTTGGTAGGTTTGAACCCAGCCCGAGCCTGCTAAATGACGACAATTGCAACAACAACAACAACAAAAAAAAATAGCCAGGCATTGTGGTGGGCACCTGTAGCCCTAGCTACTTGGGAGGCTAAGGCAAGAGAATCATTTCAGCCCACGGGTTTTAGGTTGCTGAGGTTGCTATGAGCTGTGACACCATGGCATTTGAGGGGTGACATAGTGAAACTCTGTCTCAAAAAAAAAAAAAAAAAGTTGGCTTTATTCAATTGTCTCTTAAACTGAGACTCTTTTTTTTTTTTTTTTTTATCACCCTCGATAGTGTACCGTGGCATCACAGCTCACAGCACCCTCCAATTTCTGGGCTTAGGCAATTCTCTTGCCTCAGCCTCCTGAGTAGCTGGGACTAAAGGCGCCCACCACAATGCCCGGCTATTTTTGTTGTTGTTGTTGTTGTTGCAGTTTGGCTGGGGCCGGGTTTGAACCCACTAACCTTGGTATATGGGGCTGGCACCCTACCCACTGAGCCACAGGCACTGCCCAAATAAAGCCGACTTAATGGCAGACCTGTGATGAAAAATGGTGGTCATACTTTTGAAGATTATATTCACTAGTTTTGTTGCTCTTGGATTTGGTGATCAAGAGTTCTGATCAGCATAGTGGAGCTGAAAGCTTTGTCTGAGAGGCAATATAAAAGAGAATGGTGAGTCCTTGCTTTTAAGAAAGGTGAGCTCTTTTCCAGTCTGTCCCTTCACATAATTTTAAGAATAAAAATGTCTCTATATTAAAACCAGTGTTCCAAGTACTATAACCATCAAATACTATGATTAATTTTATTTTCTCATTGTTCACGCCATTGTTTCAGGTTCTTCTGATACGATCTGTGATCTGTTGGGAGCCAAGGGAAAAGACATTTTATATATTGGAGATCACATTTTTGGGGACATTTTAAAATCAAAGAAACGGCAAGGGTGGCGAACTTTCTTGGTGATTCCTGAACTTGCACAGGAGCTGCATGTCTGGACTGACAAGAGTTGTAAGGAGCCATTTATTCTTATTTATAACTCTTTGACATAGCGAGTTTGTATCTAAATGACCAGCTTTGAGCAATCCTCTTTGATAAACCATTCCATTGTATGCAGGGGGTCAGACAGAGATAGTCAAAAGGTGGTTCCTGATATTTGGGTACCTCCTTCCTGTCTGTAGTATTCAGATATTTCACAGAATTCCAGAATCTGAATAACTATGAGAGGTTATCTTGAGCCTTCCTGTATCTCTTCAAGATTAAGTATAGAATGCTGGTATCCTGAGCTGTGTTATAATAGTAACAACTAAATTGTGAACTAGACCACTGCTTTCCTCTATAATACCATATTTCTCCAACCATGCCTATTAGTCCCAATCTCTCAGCCCATGTCTGTGACTTTGGGGCACTGACTGTTTGAATGTTAATTACCTCTTGGTATTTTTTATTTTCTCTTCTGAGGCCAAATTTTATTCTTGCACTGAGTTACACTGTACATATGTAATATATACACTATACTGAGTTGAGCTGATATACAGTAGAACCTCTCTTATGTTGACCACCTCAGAATGTTGACCAACTTACTATAGTCCCTTGGGTGGTCAACTTACAAACTCTCCTGTACTAATATGTACATGTTCAGTCTGTGGAAATTAGGTCACCTTAAGGAGTTGGTCAATGTAGGGATGTGCTCAGCTATGGAAGTTCTACTGTAGTTACACAAAGGTGTTTGACACAGTTCCCTAGCCAGCCCTAGGACATATTACCTGCACCTGTGTAGTGTGATAAACGTTACTCTGGAAACTCAGCCTGTGTGGAGTAGGAACCCTGACTTTGCTGCTTAAAATCAGCATGCTCTTAGACATGTTACTGAGATACACACTGCCTTAGTTTCCTTAAATGGAAATATGGGGATAATGATAATAGTACTTACCTAAAGCTGATGAGATTTAACTGAGGTAATACATACATAAAGAAGATAGAAGTGACAGTCCTTCTCGACCAAAGTTCCTCATTTGAACCACAGAACACAAAATGATTTGAGTGACTCTTTTTTCAACCAATTCTTCTGAGAGGCAATAAACCTTTGCCTGAGCTAAAAGTCTTTTTTCTTTTTTTTGAGACAGTCTCATTATGTCGCCCTCGGTAGAGTGCCATAGCATCACAGCTCACAGCAACCTCAAACTCTTGCGCTTACGTGATTGTCTTGCCTCAGCCTCCCAAGTAGCTGGGACTACAGGTGCCCACCACAACACCCAGCTATTTTTTGTTTAGCAGACCTGGGCTGAGTTCAAACCCTCCAGCCCCAGGTGTATGTGGTTAGGGCCCTAACCAATGAGCTACAGGTGCCAAGCCAGAGCTAAAGGTCTTTAAAACAAAGTGGGGACTGGTATAGTGGGTGGTTTAAAGTTCTTTTTGAAAATTGCTTTTAGGTATTTTCCAAATTTCCTACAAGAATGTCTATAACTTATTTTTTTAAAAAACATTTGCTGTATACAAGGGGTGAAGAAGGGCTTAATTACCTTGAGGAACCTGGTTGAGAAAGGCTATAACACATAAGCAGCATGCAGCAATGTTATTATTTGGGATTTTCTGGCTTATCTTTCATCCACATTTTTAACTTGCCACCTATGAAGTTTTAGAAATCTAGTTGATTTGGCTCTACTGTTTCCTGGACCTTGTCCAATCTTGTCTGTGGTTCTAGAGACAAGTCACCTAATTCTCAATCCTTCATCTGAAAATAAGACTACGAACACGTTCTTCTGACTACATCTGAGATAGGGTATGAATTGGTACTTCGTAAGCTCAGACTGAGCATAAAGCTAGGAAAATCGCAGTCAGTGGGATTTAGTTGGAGGAAAGGCAGGTTAAAGAGGATGCTGCTACCAGACTCCAAGTAGCAGGGTAGCAGTGGGTTTTCCTGAAGGGAGAGAAGGAGGTCTCTATATACACTCACCTATAACATGCTATCATTGTTAGTCATACCTGCAACCTTTTAATTTCATTTTAGCAGTAGTTAGGAAGTGGGTACTTTTTACTTCATTTATTTAAAACATTTTCCTTTTCCTTCCAAATCTTAACTAGCACTTTTTGAAGAGCTTCAGAGCTTGGATATTTTTTTGGCTGAACTCTACAAGTAAGTTTCCTAATTCTAAAACCATCTACCTCTTTGGGAGTAACTTAGGTATATGAAATGTTCTTTGTAGAGATTTTCACTGAGTTTTTCTTTTGTCTTCAGGCACCTTGACAGCAGTAGCAATGAGCGCCCAGACATTAGTTCCATCCAGAAGCGGATTAAGGTATCAAAACTTGGGAAATAAGAGTTTAAGTGATTTTCTTTTTTTCTGAGGCAGAGTCTCAGTTGCTCTGGGAGTTGAGTGCCATGTGCCATGGCATCATAGCTCATAGCAACCTTAAACTCTTGGGCTCAAATGATTCTCTTGTCTAAGCCTCCAGCATATCTGGGACTATAGGCAACCACCTGCTACAAGGGCCGACTATTTTTTTAGTGATGGGGTCTCGCTCTTGCTCTGAGTGGTCTGAACTCCTGAGCTCAGGCAATCCACCCACCTTGGCCTCCCACAGTGCTAGGATTACAGGGGTGAGCCAATATGCCTAGCCAGTTTAAGGGATTTTTCACATTTCTGATTTTATATATAGACTGGCACATAGCTGCTGCTCACTAAGTATTTGTTGAATGAGCTGAAAATTAATCTTTGTTTTAGAAAGTAACTCATGACATGGACATGTGCTATGGGATGATGGGAAGCTTGTTTCGCAGTGGCTCCCGGCAGACCCTCTTTGCCAGTCAAGTAATGCGTTATGCTGACCTTTACGCAGCATCTTTCATCAACCTGCTGTATTACCCATTCAGCTACCTCTTCAGAGCTGCTCATGTCTTGGTAAGTTAAGGCTATAGCCTTAAGCGACTATTGGTTGCTAAGATGTATTGTAAGGCTAGGATCAGCAACCAGCTTTATGGGATGGCACAGGAGATGGTTTGAACGTTTATGAAATATAGAGTCCCTGGTAAGGTTATACGGTTGTATAAGAAGAGATCTTTGAGAAAATATGACCAAAATAGGAGGTTATAGAATATAATTATACCTTCTGAAATCTACTCTATAAAAGTTATTTGAATGATGTAAGACTCTTTTGTTAGCACAATTGAAAGAAATCCTATGTTCTGATACTTTATTTTAGGACTTTTTGATATGAAATAGAAAATAAGAATCTCTCTCCATCTTATCCCATTTCAGGCTCTAGTAAACAATATATAAACTGTATTGAAGAGGGGATGAGGCAGATAGGCAGCTAGAGGTAGTTCTAGGAGGATATATCTATATTGATCTGTTTTCTGGTCCATTATAGATATAACTGCATGGCCATCTAAGAGGAGGGGTTAGGATTTGGGAGGCAGCTATTTCACTCTGCCTGTTTTCTGAGCCTCTATTCTTGTCCTGTCTAGATGCCTCATGAATCAACGGTGGAGCATACCCATGTGGATATCAATGAGATGGAGTCTCCCCTTGCCACCCGGAACCGCACATCAGTGGATTTCAAAGATACCGACTACAAGCGGCACCAGCTGACACGGTCGATTAGTGAGATTAAACCCCCCAATCTCTTCCCACTGGTCCCCCAGGAGATTACACACTGCCATGATGAAGATGATGATGAAGAAGAAGAAGAATAAAGAGGAAAATCAAAATCCCGAGCACCTATTAAACAAGTTCTGGTAGGACATAACAGAAGCAGAGGATGTCCCTGTTTGGGTTCCACTGGGGTGGGGGGGGTTCCATCAAAGGTACATCTGGAAAGTTTCTGAAGACTTTCTCATCATAGAGGGATACCCGTTTAGTTTTGTGTACTCTGTGCAGATGATTCAAAATTGTATAGGAGTCTATTATGGAAGGGTAAAATCAGGCTGAACTGCATGCAGAAATGGTTCTGTTGTGGCTTGTGACACTGTCTCTTATCAGTATGTCATAGTGAATCTGGATATACTAAGGGGGTGAAGGGTCTCAGAGTGAAATGAGGACAATGGGAAGAGGTGATCAAAAATGCTGTAACTTTACAAATTGTGCTATAACTCCCAACTCCAACTTTTTCAGTGCATTATGCAGTATTGTATGTCAATAGAGGAAAAATACTATTTCCATTATCAAATGTAGCCTTCTGTTAAGGTCAAATGTGCTTTTTATAAGCCTTTAAGTATCTTCAGTGACTCTGGCAAGGCTACTTCTCTATCAGCACCTTTGCAGAACCATTCCTTCCTTGCTTCAGGGCTGGATTAGACTGTAAGGACTCTGTTTTGAGGGAAAAGACTGCATCTTTTCTGCTTATTTTTTATCCACACCAATCTTTTTCTCTATTGTAAATCTATAGAAAGAATTTAGTTGAAAGGATAAAGGAGCAAGGAAAAGAGAAACCTCCTTCTTACATTACAGTCTAAGTAAAATTCTTTCATGTGAACTATATAGTTGTGGCTCATGCTACCCAATTCCAATTTCTGCCCACTAGGGTTTATTGTCATATTTTAAAATTGAGCATTGAAGGATGAAAGAGGACTCGGTAAGCCAGAATGTTACTAATTCACTTCAGAATCCCAAGTGAAGTCACATCTTGTTTTGAACAAGAATAAATCAATACTATATATGTTAGGGTGTTGTAACTGCCTCACCAGTACAGTGAAAGTCGTTCAACACTTTTAACAGTGGTATTTACTCTTAATTTAAGCTTCATATATTTTCTTCCATTCTTATTGTCATTGATTCTTATTGTCATTGGTCATCAGGGGAGGGGTAGATTAGCTGCTCTAAGGT
>CAUYPK010110840.1:0-11706 GCA_963574355.1 Loris lydekkerianus | reverse complement strand
ATGTTCAACCCCACACAAAGGCATGGAAATTAAACAACCTTCTGTTGAATAACAGATGGGTGCAGGAAGAAATAAAACAGGAAATCATTAACTTCTTTGAGCATAACAACAATGAAGACACAAGCTACCAAAACCTGTGGGATACAGCAAAAGCAGTTTTGAGGGGAAAAATTTATTGCGTTAGATGCTTACATTCGAAAAAGCACATCAGCAAACTCACAAGCCATCTTATGAAATTGGAAAAAGAAGAACAATCTAAGCCCAAACCCAGTAGAAGAAAAGAAATATCCAAAATCAAATCAGAGATCAATAAAATTGAAAACAAAAGAATCATTCAGAAAATTAATGAAACAAGGAGTTGGTTTTTTGAAAAAATAAATGAAATAGATAAACCTTGGCCAGACTAACTAGAAATAGAAAAGTAAAAGCTCTAGTAACCTCAATCAGAAATGATAAATGGGAAATAAAAACTGATCCCACAGAGACACAAGAGATCATCTCTGAATATCACCAGAAAGTCTATGCCCAGAAATTTGACAATGTGAAGGAAATGGATCAATATGTGGAAGCACACCCTCTCCCTAGACATAGCCAGGAAGAAATAGAGCTCCTTAACAGACCAATTTCAAGCACTGAGATTAAAGAAACAATAAAAAAGCTTCCAACCAAGAAATGCCCTGGTCCAGATTGTCTCACACCAGAATTCTATCAAACCTTCAAGGAAGAGCTTATTCCTGTTATGCAGAACTTATTCCAAAAATTTGAGGAGGAAGGAATCTTCCCCAACACATTCTATGAAGCAAACATCACCCTGATACCAAAACCAGGAAAAGACCCAACTAAAAAAAAGAATTTCAGACCAATTTCACTCATGAATATAGATTCAAAAATTCTCAACAATATCCTAGCCAATAGATTACAGCTTATGATCAAAAAAGTCATACATCATGATCAAGTAGGTTTCATCTCAGGGATGCAAGGCTGGTGTAACATACACAAGTCCATAAACATTATGCACAATATTAACAGAGGCAAAAATAAAGAACATATGATTCTCTTAATAGATGCAGATAAAGCATTCAATAAAATCCAGCATTCTTTTTTAACTAGAACACTGAAGAGTATAGGCATAGGTGGCACATTTCTGAAACTGATTGAAGCTATCTATGACAAACCGACAGTTAATATTTTACTGAATGGAGTAAACTGAAAGCTTTTCCTCTTAGAACTGGAACCAGACAAGGTTGTCCTCTGTCAGCTTTACTATTCAATGTAGTGTTGGAAGTTCTAGCCAATACAATTAATCAAAACAAGGAAATAAAGGGAATCCAAATGGGAGTAGAGGAGGTCAAACACTCCCTCTTTGCTGACAACATGATCTTATACTTAGGAAATCCCAAAGACTCATTCAAAAGACTCCTGGAAGACATCAAAAAATACAGTAATGTCTCAGGATACAAAATCAATGTCTACAAGTCAGTAGCCTTTGTATACACCAATAACAGTCAAGAAGAGAAACCAATTAAGGACACAACTCCCTTCACCATTGTTTTAAGGACAATGAAATAACTAGAAATATGCCTAACAAAGGAGATGAAGGACCTCTATAAAGAAAATTATGAAATCCTCAGAAAGGAAATAGCAGAGGATATTAACAAATGGAAGAGCATACCATGCTCATGGCTGGGAAGAATCAACATTGTTAAATGAAAATGTGTCAAATGGTTTATGAAGCTAGTATATGATGCCCCATGATCATATCAATGTACACAGCTATGATAAAAAAAATAAAAAATAAAAATAAAATAAAATTCCTATACTTCCCAAAGCAATCTACCTATTCAATGCCATTCCTATTAAAATACCAACATCGTACTTTCCAGATTTGAAAAAAATGATTCTGTGTTTTGTATGGAATCAGAAAAAAACCCATATAGCTAAGGCAGTTCTTAGTAATAAAAATAAAGATGGGTGCATCACCATACCAGATTTTAGGGTGTGCTACAAAGCCATAGTGGTCAAGACATTATGGTACTAGCACAAAAATAGAGACATAGACACTTGGAATCAAATAGAAAACCAGAAAATGCAACTAACATCTTACAACTATCTAATCTTTGATAAATCAAACAAGAACATACCTTGGGGGAAAGATTCCCTATTCAATAAATGGTGTTGGCAGAACTAGATATCCACATGTAAAGAACTGAAACTGGACCCACACCTTTCCCCACTCACAAAAATTGATTCAGGATGAATAAAGGACTTAAATTTAAGGCATGAAACAATAAAAATCCTCAAAGAAAGCATAGGAAAAACACTGGAAGATATTGCCCTGGGGAAAGACTTCATGAAGATGACTTCCATGGCAATTGCAACAACAAAAATAAACAAATGGGACTTCATTAAACTGAAAAGCTTCTGTACAGCTAAGGAGACAACAACCAAAGCAAATAGACAACCTACACAATGGGAAATGATATTTGCATGTTTTGAATCAGACAAAAGCTTGATAACTAGGATCTATAGAGAACTCAAATTAATCCACATGAAAAAGGCCAATAACCCCATATATCAATGGGCAAGAGAGATGAATAGAATCTTCTCTCAGAAGACGGATGAATGGCTAACAAATATATGAAAAAATGTTCATAATCCCTATCTGTTAGAGGAATGCAAATCAAAACCACCCTGAGATGCCATCTAACCCCAGCAAGAATGGCCCACATCATAAAATCTCAAAACTGCAGATGCTGGAGTGGATGTGGAGAGAAAGGAACACTTTTGCACTGCTGGTGGGACTGCAAACTAGTGCAACCTTTTTGGAAGTAAGTATGGAGAAACCTCAAAGCACTCAAGGTAGACCTCTCATTTGATCCTGCAATCCCATTACTGGGCATCTATCCAGAAGGAAAAAAATCCTTTTATCATAAGGACGCTTGCACTAGACTGTTTATTGCAGCTCAATTTATAATCACCAAAATGTGGAAACAGCCTAAATGCCCACCAACCCAGGAATGGATTAACAAGCTGTGGTATATGTACACCATGGAATACTATCCAACCATTCAAAAAAATGGAGACTTCACATCTTTTGTATTAACCTGGATGAAAGTGGAAGATATTGTTCTTAGTAAAGCATCACAGTAATGGAGAAGCATGGATCTTATGTACTCAATTTTGATATAAGGACAACTAATGACAATTAAGGTCATGGTGTGGTTGGGGGAAAGGAAGAGCAGAGAGAGAAAGAAGGAGGGATGGGTGAAAAAAGGAAGAGCAGAGAGTGGGAAAAAGGGAGGATGGTGGGGCCTTGGTATGTGCCACACCTTTTGGGGACAAGACAGAATTGCAAGAGGGACTTTACCTAACAAAAGGAATGTAACCTGGTTTATTGTACCCTCATGAATCCCCAACAATAAAAAAAATAATAAAAAAAAAGAAAAGAAAAAAAAAGCATTAATTGGGGGAAAGACTCCCTATTTAACAAATGGTGCTGTGTGAATTGGCTGGCGACCTGTAGAAGACTGAATCTGTACCCTCACCTTTCACCATTAACAAAAATTGATTCTCACTGAATAAAATATTTAAACTTAAGACACGAGAGTATAGAAATATTAGGAGAGAGTGCAGGAAAAACTCTTGAAGAAATTGGGTTGGGAGAATATTTTATGAGGAGGACACCCCCACCCCTGGCAATTGAAACAACACCAAAAATACATTACTGGGATCTGATCAAATTAAAAAGCTTTTTCACAGCCCCAAACACAGTAATTAAAGCAAGAAGACAATCCTTAGAATGGGACAAGATATTTGCAGCTTATGTTTCTGACAAAGGTTTGATAACTAGAATTCACAGAGAACTCAAATGAATCAATAAAATAAACAAGTGATTCCATTTCATTGTGGGCTAGAGACTTCAACAGAAGCTTCTCTGAAGAAGACAGGCACATGGCCTACAAACGCACAAAAAAAGTTCATCATCTTTAATCATCAGAGAAATGCAAATCAAAACCACTGTGAGATATCATCTAACTCCAGTAAGATTAGCCCATGTCAAAAAATTCCCAAACTACAGATGTTGGCATGGATGTGGAGAGAAGGGAACACTTCTGCACTGCTGTTGGGAATTCAAGCTAATACGTCCTTTTTGGAAAGAAGTTTGGAGAACACTTAGAGAACTAAAAGTAGACCTGCCATTGGATCCTGCAATTCTTCTATTAGGTATATATCCAGATTACCAAAAATCATTTTACAATAAAAATATTTGCACCAAAATATTTATTGCAGCCCAATTCATAATTGCCAAGTCATTGAAGCAGCCCAAGTGCCCATCAACCCATGAATAGATTAACAAATTTTGGTATATGTATACCATAGAATATTATGTGGCCATAAAAAGATGGAGACTTTACCTCTTTTATGTTTACTTCGATGGAGCTGGTACCTATTTTTCTTAGTAAAGTATCTCAATAATGGAAGGAAAAGTATCCAATGTACTCAGTACTAGTATGAAACCAATATATAATTACACTTTTATACAAATGATAGAACAGAACTATAGTCCAGAATGAAGGAGGGAAGAGGAAAGTGAGGGGAGGGGAGGGAAATTGAGAGGAGGGAGGGTAATTGGTGGGATCTCACTTATTGTGCACAATGTAAGGGTACATGTCAATACTATTAAGAGTAGAGTATAATTGTCTTAACACAACAAATAAGTAAGTGAGGTGAAGGTTATGTTAACCAGTTTGATGTAAGCATTCCAAATTGTATACAAAATCAGCACATTGTGTCTCATAAATGCATTAACATACATAGTTATGATTTCATAAAGTAAATAAGTAAACAAATAAAAAGAAACTAACATCTTACAGCCACCTGATCTTTCATAAACCAAACAAAAACATACACTAGGGAAAAGAATCCCCATTCAATAAACAGTGCTCAGAGAACTGAATAACCACATGTAAAAGACTGAAACTGGACTCGCACCTCTTACCACTTACAAAACTTGATTCAAGAGGGATAAGAGATTTAAATCCAAGGTATGAAACAAACAAAAAAAATTCTCGAAGGAAGTGTTAGGAAAAAACTTGAAGATATTGGCCTCAGGAAAGATTTTATGAAGAAGACTTCTTGTGGCAATTGCAACAACAACAAAAATAAATAAATGGGACTTAATTAAACTGAATAGCTTCTGTGCAACTAAGAACACAACAACCAAAGCAAGCAGACAAACTTCAGAATGGGAAAAGATATTTGCATTTTATGATTTGGACAAAAGCTTCATAGCTAGGATCGACAGAGAACTCAAATTCATCAACCATAACAGACCAAACAATCCCATATATCACTGGGCAAGAGATGTGAATAGAACCTTATCTAAAGAGGACAGATGAATGACTATCAAATATATGAAAAAATGCTCAACATCCCTATTATCAGAGAAATGCAAATAAAAACCACCCCGAGATATGACCTAAACTCAATGAAAATGGCCCCCATCACAAAATCTTAAAGCTGCATATGCTGGTGTGGATGTGGAGAGAAGGGAACACTTTTAAACTGCTAGTGGGACTATAAGCTAATACAACCTTTTTGGGAGGAAATATGAAGACTCCTCAAAGAACTCAAATTACACCTCCCATTTGATCCTGCAACCCCATTACTAGGCATCTACCCAGAAGAAAAAAAAAATCCTTCATCATAAAGCCATTTTCATCCGACTGTCGCAGTTCAATTTACAATTGCCAAATTATGTAAAAAACCTAAATGCCCACCAACCTAAGAATTGATCAACAAGCTGTGGTATATGTATACCATGGAATACTATTTAGCCACTAAAAAATATGGAGACTTCACATCTTTTGTAATAACCTAGATGGAGTTGGAACACATTTTTCATAGTAAAGCATCACAAGAATGGAGAAGCAAGAATTCAATGTACTCAATTCTAATGTGAAGGCAGTAGATGAGCTAATATAAGGAGTGGGGTAGGGGAAGGAGGGAGGGAGAGAGAGAAGGAGGGATGGGGGATGGGGGTCATGATGTATGGCACACATCTTGGGGGTGGGATGCAATTATAACAGGGAGTTTATCTAACAAATACAATCAGTGTGTCCTAATTCTTTGTACCCTCAATGAATCCCAAACAAGAAAAAAAATGGGGCATTCAGCCGTGTTCTGTCTTTGTGAAGTCACAGTCATTAGAGTGTGGTCATAAATCAAGAAGGTGGGACTTAGAGATGAGGCTGCCAGGAGATCACACTGAGGATAGAGAGGAGCAGGTATATCAGACTATTTGCAAGACACAGTCATAAAGATGGGCCATGGGACTTAAGATAGATAAGGAGCCAGGTCAAATGTAAGGGAGGGTAAGAGTTAAAAACAAAAATACAAACAAAAATAATAGTCACTTATGTGGTCAATGATTTGTAATTTTACTATATAAGCATAGAAAAAGTCTTCAGAATCAGATCAAATTTAACTCTGTATTAGATGACGTGTGTAGACATGGCACTCCTGTACACTATTGAGGAGGGCATAAACTATTTAAGTATCAAAAATATACATTTTTCATAAGGTATTTTTATAAATTTATCCTGAATATATACTCACATATATGCACCCTGGTATACACATAATGTTATTAGTTTGTAAGAATATCAAATACCCATCATCAGAATAGGTAGAATATTATTGTTTCTACTTACAATAGCTCTAGGCAGATACAAAAAAATGAGCATAATCTTTACATAATAATGTTTTAAATAAGAAATAAAAATGGGGCAGTGCCTGTGGCTCAAAGGAGTAGGGCACTGGCCCCATATGCCAGAGGTGGTGGGTTCAAAACCAGCCTTGGCAAGAAAAAAAACAAAAAGAAAAAGAAAAATGTAAGTATACAATTATACAAAACCAATATTTGTGACAAATGATAAATATTTCAAAAAGTATATACATTTTGAAGACCTTGATTAATTTTCATGAAGTGAACACACCTGAGTAACCTGTGGTATATTCTCTTTGACAGTAGTTACAATTTATAATTGATTTGTTAGGAACCAAGGAAAATATGGATCTCTGTATTGGACACTAAATTGATGTTACTATATGTGGCCATCCATTTGTGATGATTCACTATATTGTTGTATTCAGCATAAGAGAATTTGTCCAAATGAAGACTGTGGATGGGTCCAGCAGGCTGCTTTTTTTTTTTTTTTTTTTTTTTTTTTTCTGTTGTTGTTATTGGGGATTCGTTGAGGGTACAATGAACCAGGTTACATTAATAGCATTTTTTAGGTAAAGTCCCTCTTATAATTGCATTCTGCTCCCCCAAAGGTGTATCACACACTGTGACTTCCCACACCCTCCTTCCCTTCCTCTTTCTGCTTTCCCCTCCCCAATCCCCCACTGTGTACTAGGTTATTAATTGTCCTCATAACAGAATTGAGGACATAGGATTCTTGCTTCTCCATTCTTGTGATGCTTTACAAAGAATAATGTGTTCCACATTTATCCAGGTTAATACAAAAGATGTAAAGTCTCCATCTTTTTTTTTTTTAATGGCTGAATAGTATTTCATGGTGTACATATACCATGGCTTGTTAATCCATTCTGGGTTGGTGGGCATTTGCAGCAGCTTAATTAGTTCCTTGGTAAAATCTGTTCTAACCAACAGCCATTTTTTAAAGTGTGGGACTAGGTTTTGGGCACTCAATATTCCTACATTGTGGTAGCGTCTCCCTCTGGTCTCTGATCTGGCCTAAAGACTATCTGTGGTCTCTTTTCTGGCCCAAAGACTATCAAGTACCTGTAGTACTCAGAGAATTATTCCCAACACCAGGACAAATTTCTTTCTCAATGGTTTTCTCACTTTAATAATTGATCTTTTCTTTTATGCCTTGAAGATCCAAGAAACAAAATTGGTATAATGATCCTAACAAATGACAGGATGAGAAGAAGAAAGTTGGAGAGACAGAGACAATACAAGAAAAGTAACACATCATCGAAGGAAATGAATAAATAAATTTAACTGTTATTTATATCAACCATTGAAACATTAAACCACACTGGTAGGAGTAAAGAAAGGACTTGGTATTTTATAACTATTGAAAACACCATGGAAGACTTTGGTGATATTTGTTAAATAAACCAAATATCCCTTTCACTCACAGAAACACACAAATATATCTATTATACATACATGTAAACACCCCCCATGCACATACATAGCAAGGTTCAATTTGCCTCTGACAAATACAGTCAGCTGTCTGTGTCTGTGTGTTGTATATCCACAGATTCATCCAACCATGGATCAAAAATATTTGTGAAAACAACAAAAAATAACAATACAACAAAAGGATACAAATAAAAGTATAACATGGTGTAAAAACTATTTATACAACATACAACATTCACATTGTATTATGTATCATAACTACAGATGATTTAAAGGATTTGTATGGATGTCTGTAGGTCATATACAAACATGATGCCATTTTATATAAGAAACTTGAGCATCTTCAGATATTGTTATTCATGGAGGGCCCTGGAACTATCACCCAGATACATTGATAGACAACTGTTTTTCTAACATTCCATTATAGAAACTTGTGCTTTTATAAGGTTCTGTAATATTCTACTTTGTTTTGTGGTTTATAATAATATTGTTCAAAATGCTCCTTCTTTTCCCTGCAGAGTCAAAAACTGTGGAAGACTTATGCCACCCCTTCATTATTATTGCTAACCTTCATCTTGGGTACTCAGTATAAGGAAATGAGAGCACCATGTGAGTTTCTAAGTAAGAGCCAGTATGTGGTTCATTACCAAGTATGTTTTCCCTTTGACATGAGCTTGGCAAAATTCCAGGGTATAGCTACCTCTTTTAGTCTGGGTTCTTAAATGAAAAGAAAGCCAAGGAGAACCATCATTGAATCACAAGTCAATATGAGCTTGTTCTTGTAAACTATTCCAATACTAAGGTCTTCTGTTACTGAAATTTAATCCAACCTGACTAGTATGGTGAATATAAAATCATCCCCCAAATATCATTTTCAGGGAATTACTGCTATTATGTCTGTGAGTCCATTTTACATTTACAAATTCCTTTTCAAAAGTTATGCAGTCTCTCTCTGTATATATATATATACATGTATATACACACACATATACATATATATACCTATACATATACAAAATTTATATATGTACCTTATTATAAAAGATTTATAATATAATGCTTAATAGTCAAGACCAAGCACCAAGAATAGAAATGATGACTATAATATGCATACACACACGCACACACACACATATATATATGAGAGAGAGACAGATATAATTAAACGGCTACCTAATCCTATCTGTTTAAGAATTTAGAAAAAAATTTTCCCAATTTCAGAATTCTTAAAAGTCTTAGAAGTAATAAACTTTAAACATACAGTATAAAAACTTTTTTGGGGGCGGGGTGACACCTGTGGCTCAGTAGGTAGGGTGCTGGCCTCATATACCGAGGGTGGCAGGTTCAAATCTAGCCCCAGTAAAACTGCAACAAAAAATAGCCAGGCATTGTGGCGGGCGCCTGTAGTCCCAGCCACTCAGGAGGCTGAGGTAAGAGAATTGCCTAAGCCCAGGAACTGGAAATTACTGCTGTGAGCTGAGGTGCCAAGGCACTCTAGTGAGGGTGATAAAGTGAGACTCTGTCTCTGAAAAAAAAAAAAAAAAGTTTTTTTAAAAAAATGCTCTTACATTGAAGAGACTATGGTTATAAATAAGATTTGATCATGTTCTACTTTTTGTAAGTTCTGTGATGTTATTATTATTTTTTAAAATTAAATCATAGCTGTGCACATTGATATGATCATGGGGCATCATACACTAGTTTCATAAACTGTTTGACACATTTTCATCACACTGGTCTACATAGGCTTCCTGGCGTTTTTTTAGTTGTTGTGCCAAGACATTTACATTCTACATTTACTAAGTTTCACATATATCCTTGCAAGATGCACCGCAGGTGTGATCCCATCAGTCCCCCTCCCTCTACCCACCTCTCTCCCCTCCCTCTCCCCCTTCCCCCCATTCTCAGGTCACAGCTGGGTTATAGCTTTCATATGAAAGCCCTAAACCGAAAGATATAGAAAAAAGAACTCAGAAGAATGAACAAACACACACGGAAATGTGAGACTATATTCAATAAGCCAATATACAAATTATAGGTATACTTGAGGGAAAAGAAGAAAAAGTAAAAAGTATGGAAATCCTTTATAAGATGGTCACTGAGCACTGAGAAAATTCATAGAAAACAGGACATACCTGAGACACATAATCATCAACCTTCACAAAATCAAAACGAAGAAAATCCTAAAAGCAAAAAAGTGAAAGCTACAAGTATCCTATAAAGGAAAACCCATCAGGTTAACAGCACACTTCTCAGAGGACACCTTACAAGCCAGAGAGTTTGGAGCCCTGCCCAACTTTTTACTCTTCTAAAACAGAACAACTGCCAACCAAATACTTTCTATGATGTAAAACTAAGTTTCATAAATGAAGGAGAAATAAAGACTTTGCTAGATAAGCAGACACTAAAGGAATTTTTACTACTAGACCTGTCCTACAAAAAAAAAAAAATAAGCTCAAAACTGCATTCTACATGGAACACAATAATAGATACACACCAGCATAAAAACACTCAAAAGTTAAAGTTCATAACTCTTATAAAACAATAGCACAAGGAGGCAAACAAAAAATGAGATATCACTCAACATGATGAACAGAACAGCATCTCACATATCAATATTAATACTTAAAAAAATTAATACTAAACGTGACTAGTATGAATGGCCCATTTAAAAGACATAGACTGGCTGAATGATGAGAAAATACAACTTAAGTACTGGCTATCTCCAAGAAAAATTTAAACCACAAGGACTGGAAAAGATTCAAGGGGAAGGGATGAAAAATATATTCTATGCCAATGGAACAGGTGTAGCCATACTCATATCAGAGAAAGTAAACTTTATATCAATGATGATATAAAGAGAGCAGTTAAACAAGAAGGCATAGTAATCCTAAATATATTTGCACCTAACATAGGAACTCCTGGATTCATAAGCAAATTCTATGGCCAGGTGCAGTGATTCATGCCTGTAATCCAAGCACTCTGGGAGACCAAGGCAGATGGATGGTTTGAGCTCAGGAGTTTGAGATCAGCCTTAGCAAGAGTGAGACCATGTTTCTACTAAAAATAGAAAACTTTGCCAGGTGTTGTGGCAAGCACCTATAGTTCTAGCTACTCGGGAGACTGGGGCAGGAGGATGACTTTAGCCCAAGAGTTTAAGGTTTGTGGGAGTTCTGATGATGCTACAGCATTTTAGCTAGGGTGACAAAGTGAGACTCTGTCTCTTCAAAAAAGCAAATTCTACTGATCTAAGTAACAAAATAAACAGTAGCATCTTTATTGTCAGGAACTTCAATATTTCACTGACAGAAGTGAACAGATCCTGAAAACATAAAATGAAAAAGAAATATTGAGGGAGAGGAGACAAGATGGCAGACTAAAGCCAACTTTCCACAGAGGCTCCCGTCCAGAAGGAGAGTTAAGGGATGGAAATTTAGTAAGTAACCTGGAGGATTCAAGCTGTACCAAGAGAGAAGGTTGAAGAACGCACATCAACACCACTGAGGCGAGCTGAGACCACAAGGATG
>CAUYPK010110839.1:0-25188 GCA_963574355.1 Loris lydekkerianus | reverse complement strand
TGAAGCTCAGACCCCAGTGCTTCCTTTTTCTCCCTGTCAGCGATCTCACTGACCATCACTGCTTTAACACTGCTCTCACTTCTCGTTTCTCTCCTGGACCTGTGCTACATGCTTCCACTTATCTATGGGACATTCCACTTGGGTATCCCATAGCACTGAAGTTCAGAGTCTAAAATGCATGTTCTTACCACCTTCCTGACTGCACTCCCCAAGGTCTATCAAAAAATCCATTATTACCTAAAACACTTTGTTTTTTTTTTTAGAGACAGAGTTTTACTTTGTCGCTCTCAGTAGAGTGCCTTGGTGTCACAGCTCACAGCAACCTCCAGCTCTTGAGCTTAGATGATTCTCTTGCCTCAGCCTCCCGAGTAGCTGGAACCACAGGTGCCCGCTACAACACCTGGCAATTTTTTGGTTGCAGTTTGGCAGGGGCCGGGTTTGAACCCACCACCCTCAGTATATGGAGCCAGCACCCTATTCATTGAGCCAGAGGCGCCGCCTGTTACCTAAAACGTTCTAATTCCCTTTCCTCTCCTTTAAAACCAAAGTCCCATGCATTCTTCCATTTCTTACATCTATCTTTCTCCATTCCACTCACCCCAGTTCAGGCATTAATCACATCACATCTATCATATTCCACCCATCTTCCACGGAGGCTCCCTCTCACTCAATCCACAATGTTCACGACTGTCAGAGTAATACTCATGACATACATCACCTTCTACCCCCTAGAATCCTACTGGCCTCAACCTCAAGGTCCTGGACAATTCAGGTGCAGGTTTCCAAACATAACCCTCCCTAACTCTACCCAGCTGGGACTCAAGGAACACCAAGCTTAAAATCTGTGTTTATATCCTTTCCTAATCGAAGTCTACTGCTTTTCCTTCCCCTTCAAAATCCTGCCCTATTTTCCACTGCTACCTCCTTCATGAATTACCCTCTACAAGTTCCAGTCCACAACAGTCGTACCTTTTATCCCATGATCACCTTTTTACAATGCCTACATCACTCATTTGTGACAGGATTAACTGCCTAAGAACAGACGTAATTCATAGGTATCTTATGAGGTTGCCCTTTTACGTACAACTGACTCTCTACCATTTAAACAGCACACTCTTTGAAAGCACTAACAACGTACTGTATCTCTCTGGTCTCCCACATCGCCCATGGCATGTGTTTGACAAAATCTTACTAAAATCATGAATGTTTGGAGAATAAGGAAAAGAGAAGACGAGGTCACTGGGAAGGAGGACACATGATAGGGCAGTGAAGGATTCCAACAAGGAGGGAGATGGGCAGAAATGAAAGAAAGGAGACTGTAGGGCAGACCTTTACATTTCTTTTAAAACTGCATTTCCGGGCGGCGTCTGTGGCTCAAAGGAGTAGGGCGCTGACCCCACATGCCGGAGGTGGCAGGTTCAAACCCAGCCCTAGCCAAAAACTGCAAAACAAAACAAAACAAATAAAAAAACACCTCTGCATTTCCTATACTGATTTTGTCATTTTGAAAACAATCACCCTAACAAACAAGCTTTGCTATTTTTCAACAAGTGATCACTTGCTGATCACTTATAGATAGTTTCATGTAAATGTGACTATGGCAAGGCAGGGCTTGGTGGCTCAGACCTATAATCCTAGCACTGAGGATTCTAGGCCAAGGTGGGATAATTACTTAAGCTTAGGAATTCAAGACCACCCTAAGTAAGAGTGACCAAGAGTTAGCCCCTGTCTGTATTAAAAATACAGCTTGGCACCCATAGCTCAGGGAGTAGGGCGCTGACCATATACACCAGGGCGGTGGGTTCAAACTTGGCCTGGGCCTGCTACAACAATGACAACTACAATAAAAAAAATAAAAAAAAAGTCGGGTGTTGTGGCTACTTGGGAGGCTGAGGCAAGAAAATTGCTTAAGCCCAAGAATTTGAGGTTGCTGTGAGCTGTGATGCCACATCACTCTAGCAAAGGGTGACATAGTGAGACTCTGTCTCAAAAAAAAAAAAAAAAATAGAAAAACTGGCCAGGGTGGCGCCTGTGGCTCAAGGAGTAGGGTGCTGGTCCCATATACTGGGGATGGTGGGTTCAAGCCGGGCCCCAGCCAAAACTGCAAAAAAAAAAAGAAAGAAAGAAAGAAAAACTGGCCAGGCATGGTGGCTCACGTCTGTACTCCTACCACTATGAGATGCCTCTGTGGCTCGAACCCCACAAATAAGCACTGCTCAAATCTAGAAGAATATTTCTGCCCTTACTAGTCCTGCATGGCCATTGCCACATATGAGGAAGGACCAAATAACAAACAGTGGTAGGCTGGAAAGGACACCCAAACACCTGTTCTGTGTGGGCTCTTGCAATCCCATCTTCATCTGAGTTAGAAATCCCCTACATTACACCCGGAAAGGAGGGCAGACCTGGAGGATACGCTTTTGGATAACCGGTCCCAATAAAGGAACCTTATTCACCATCCAGCGATGCACCCTAAAGCGGGTTTTCCAAAAGCCTATGAGTCCCCTAAATGAGAGAGAAGACCTGGTATTTTATCCTTACCTCTTTGTAAAGGACCCCCCTAGGAAAGGGACCCTCCATCCCTCAAGCTTACTCAGTATGCTGAACAGATTCACCAGCCATTCAACAGACCCACCCAGACCTAGCCCAGGACTGTTGGTTATGCCTGAAGGCATGCCCACCCTTATTACATAGGCATGGGCATAATGGCCCCCCTAGACATCCAGACCAACCTCTCTAGTTGCCCCACATGACTCCCCCTTAACCCTGGGAGACTTTACTGGGAAAGCCACCTGCCTGGCTACTGCAGGATATGACCTGTCAAACTTCCTCTTCACTGATACCTGTAATTCAATCACAATTCTAAACCATCTCTGGCCCACTTTGTGCAAAATGACACATGGCTGATGTGCACCTCTAGCTTAACCAGGTGCTTCACTGCTACTCCCCTGAATGGGCAGCCCAGCTTTGCCCCGCAATCCATGTGCTTCCCAGTTCTATATTTATAGCAGCCCAGGAGACAGCCTCATCTCCTCCTCCGGCCTCATAGCCCTACAAAAACAGGCCCCCCTCCTAGTACCAATGCTGTTAGGACTCAGTGTGGCAGGGTTGGCAGCAGTGGGTACAGCCACCCTAGTGAAAGGGGAACTAGAACTGGCTGCTATAACTTAGCACATTGATGAAGACCTTGGGGGTTTGCAATCTGCCACAGACCTGCTTCATAACCAAGTCCTTAGTGCAGTGGTTCTCAACCTTCCTAATGCCGCAACCCTTTAATAATACAGTTCCTGTGGATCATGACCCACAGGTTGAGAACCACTGCCTTAGCAGAAGTAGCCCTCTAGAATAGGCGAGGACTAGACCTCTTATTCATGACCCAAGGATGTCTATGTGCCATCTATGCCAACAAGTCAGGAGTAATTTAAAACTACCCTCCAAAAGGTATGGGACAATCTTAACAAAAGACAAAAAGAACGGTAAGTTTCCAGGTCCTGGTTCCATAGTTCCATGGCTCACCACTAAGGACCCTTAATCCTTCTCCTCTTAGGGCTACTCATAGGACCGTGTGTACTAAGTTGGATTATTAGATTATTGTCTATTTATAAAACAGAGAATAAAACTCATGGTAATTGGAACCCAATACCACCCCAGCCTGGAACAAGATGAGCCATTGCTTTGACTCGGCGCATAACGTAAGTGGGAAATGAAGTGCCTAGAAGGCCAGACTGACTCCTTTTTGTGATAGGCCTATCCAGGCCCCTAACTTGCACCCTCCCTACCATGTTCCGCTTGGCCAGCGCTATCAAACTGCATCTCGTTTTGCAGAACACCTGGTTGGCAAGAACAGCCAAAACCCCAGATACAGCATAAACGCAACCATCTCCTCCCCTCCAAGCCTTTCTGTTAACCGTGCAAAACTCTGCTTCTATAAAATTCCGGTTCGCTCCCCCTGAACCCTCCCCGCTAGAAAGAGAGTACAAGGAAATCTAACCCCAGGTCGAGAGTTCTTTAGGCATGAGCCTGCTCTTTATCACCGGCAATAAAGCACTTGAACCCTAATTCTGTCTCAGTGTGCTGGTACTCTGTCTATAACCCTGTACTCCCGTGGGCACAACAGCATGATCTTTCATAATAAAATACATGTGAGTGTGATAATTATGCACAAATGTTTAAATGTCAGGCTTGGAGACTACAATTTTCGGATTGCAGCTACTTTCACTTTTCTTCCACTTTCCTATGTCATCTGTCTCTAAAGAACACGCTTTAGATGCAAAATTGGGTGAAAAGGCAAGAGTCCGAGGAAAGCAGGATTCCAAATTCCCTACAGCGGACACCGGGTTGTGAAGAGGTCCCCGAGAGGCACGGACGGAATCCCATCCTGTAGGCCGTCCTCCGCGAGCCCCGCGCCCGCACAGCCCTCCCCACTGTCCCCGCACGCCGCCGGGCGTCTCACCGACTCCTGCAGTGGACCCACAGCCGACCCTCCGGGTGAGCCCTCGGCCGCCGGGCCCGCGCCTACCTCCCGGCTGCCCAGGCCGCGCACGCGCGTCGCCTCCCAGGGCCCTCCGCGGCCTCTCTAGCAATCTGGGAGGGCCAACGTCTCTGCTGCTCCCGGCGCCTAGGAAGCGGCGGGCGGCCTCCGGGCGGGCGGCCTCCGGGCGGGCGGCGGTTCCTATCCCCCATACCTCTCATCTTTCCGCGCTGGGCACCTCCCTTCCACGTTCAGATCTCAGATGCCCTGTCACGCCCCAGAGCCTGATCTGGCCGGGCTTGTTTCCCCTTATCCCTCCCATTGTGTCTGCGGAGCTGCCCAGGAGGCCCCTGTCCCCGAGGGAAGAAAGGGACCCAAACTGTGGTAAAATAGGGAACAGCTCAGGGTCTCCCCCTTACTCCAGACCCCTGGAATCATTTGCATGGTCCACGACTGTCAATATACAAAATTATAAAATTTAGTTTATAAAACTAATTGACTTTATTTGCAATTCATGAATCAGGACATTGTCCCATTCTTTAAAATAGAAGAGTTCTCATATGACAAACAGTGGTTTTGTAAAGTGACAAGGAAATGATAGAATACATGATAGACTAAAAAGCGGATTGGGTAACATCAGGTTACTTTTCTAACCAGAGTTAAACCAGAGGCTCGGCGCCTGTAGCTCAGTGGCTAGGGCGCCGGCCACATACACCGTAGCTAGAAGGTTCGTAATCCAGCCCGGGCCTGCCAATCAACAATGACAACTACAACAACAAAAAGAAAGGTAAAGCAGAGGGGATTTCCTTCCTGTGGTGACTCAGGCCTCTTTTTGATAGGTTACTGTGAATCTCTTGTTTTCAGGAAAGACTGATCTGTTTGGGGAGTTCTTTACTTCCTCAAAGTTTCAGTTTAATTATATGGCATTAAGCAGGAGTGACTCCATTTTTTAAAAAATTATTATCATTGGGCAGCGCCTGTGGCTCAAAGGGGTAGAGCGCCGGCCCCATATGCCGGAGGTGGCGGGTTCAAACCCAGCCCCGGCCAAAAACTGCAAAAAAAAAAAAAATATATATATATATATATTATCATTATTCCCCCCACCCCACCCCCACCCCGGCCTGGTGTGTTTGGCCTTCTTACCCAGCTCAGTTCAAAACAAAGGTCTCTCCTAATCTTGTTTAACACAACTAAAGGGGTTAATGCCTGCCCTGCCCCAGGGCCCTCTAGGACCTGCTCAGATCCAGGGACACGGGTCCTGGATTGTTAACATATTTTAAATATGGCTCTTGAGGGGACCTACTAAACTGTGGACTAGAAGGAAATCCTTGAGGAGGCCAAGTTCTCCCAGCTACTCCTCCACACTTGTAGACTGACCTTTGAATCTGGGTGGGAAAAGAGTTCCTTCATTGCTGCTCCAATCCCCAAATTAACCCTTTAGTTACTGGGTCATAGGAATGATTCAGTTTTGACCTGTAAAGCAATGAAAGAGGAAGTGGATTCACAGGTTGGGGACAGCTGGTATTAGAGGGCCATGGGATTAAGGACCTTTTACATTCTCCTCTGATTACCTTAATTAATTTATTTATTTTTATTTTTGAGACAGAGTCTCACTATGTCAGCCTCAGTAGAGTGTTGTGGCATCACAGCTCACAGTACCCTCAAACTCTTGGGCTTAAGTGATCCTCTTACCTCAACCTCCCGAGTAGCTGGAACTACAGGTGCCCACCACAACGCCTGGCTTTTAAAGACTGGGTCTCACGCTTGCTCAGGCTGGTCTCTAACCCATGAGCTCAAGCAATCCGCCAGCCTCGGCTTCCCAGAGTGCTAGGATTACAGGTGTGAGCCACTGTGGCCAACCTTGATTACCTTAATTTCTGAGCCAGCAGAAATTAGTTTCTCTAGCATGGTCTGGCTGCTAGGATGTTAGTGAAGGTAGGGGGTACAGGGAAGCAGGGAGAAGCATCTAGTTGTAGAAACCAAAATTGTTTTGCTGAAAATGTTGGAGTGTAACAAGTAGGACACAGGCTTTTAAGAGATAAGATAAAAAGACCAGAGGAGACTTTAGTAGGAAGATGTAATGAAAAATCAAGTGGCTAGGTGGTCACAGGGGCCAGGCATCTCTTTGATGAACACTGTTACCAGTGTAGACAGGGGACTCATGCTATTTACTACCATCCCATGAGGGCTGTAGGTCAGTGATGAGGTCTGGGGTAACCCATCTGAAGTTTGTCTGGGGTTAGTGTTACAAACCCTCAGGCCTCCCAGGCTAGGCCATGGCCAAGGTAATAAGTTTCATGAGTGGCAAAATATGGATGTGATTCCTGACATGAGGAGTGGTGGGTACTAAAGAAAGATTTCAAGATCTTTAAAGAAAAAGGCTGTAATTTAAGTGGAATAGTGGTCTGTCTGGAGCAGCGAGGCTATGGCAACTTTTATAGCCTCTGTAGGGATGACAAGCATAGTGATTTTCAAATACAGTTGAGGTTTGAACAACACTGGTTTAAGCTGCATGAGTCCACTTATAACAGACTCTGTTCTGCCTCTGCTGCCCCCAGACAGAAAGCCAACCCCTCAGCCTGTTCAACATAAAGATAACGGAGAAGGAAGATGTTTATGTTGAGCCACTTCCACATACTAAATAGTAGAATAGTAATTATATTTTCCTTGTGATTTTTTTTTTCTTTTTAGAGACCGGAGTCTCACTTTATCACCCTCAGTAGAGTGTTGTGACATCACAGCTCACAGCAACCTCCAGCTCTTGGGCTTAGGCGATTCTCTTGCCTCAGCCTCCCAAGTAGCTGGGACTACAGGCACCTGCCAGAATGTTCGGCTATTTTTTTGTTGCAGTTTGGCCAGAGCTGGGTTTAAACCCACCACCCTTGGTATATGGGGCCAGGACCCTACTCATTGAGCCACAGGTACCGCCCCCATTTTTTTTTTTTTTTTTTTTTTTTGAGACAGAATCTCACTCTGTCACCCTGGCTAAAGTGCCGTGATGTTATCATAGCTACCACCAACCTCAAACTCATAGGTTCAAGCGATCATCCTGCCTCAGCCTACAAAGTAACTAAATACTATAAGCACCCACCACCATGCCCAGCCAATTTTTCTAGTTTTAATAGAGATAGGGTCTCAATCTTGTTCTAGAACTGGCCTAGAACTCCTGAGCTCAAGCAATCCTTCTGCCTTGGCCTCCCAGAGTGCTAGGATTATAGGCGTCAGTTGTATTAGCCCCGTATGATATGTTTACTGATATTTTCTTTTATTTATTAATTTATTTATTCACTTATTCATTTATTTTATTTTATTTTATTTTATTTTATTTATTTATTTATTTTTTGAGACAGAGCCTCAAGCTGTCGCTCTGGGCAAGATCACACCTGTAATCCTAGCACAATGGGAGGCTGAGGAAGGTACATAGCCTGAGCTCAGGAGTTTGAGACTAGCCTGAGCCAGAGTGAGACCTCTCTAAATACAGCTGGGCATTGTGGTGGGCACCTGTAGTACCAGATACTTCGGAAGCTGAGGCAAGAGAATTGCTTAAGCCCAGGAGTTCGAGGTTGTTGTGAGCTGTGATACCATGACACTCTACCAAGGGTGACAAAGTGAGACTGTCTCAGTAAATAAATATTCATACATCCCATGAACAAAAAATGGTGGACAAAGCCCTCCCCAGGGTGGGGATTTTAGTATCATAAGGAGCTAAGATTAATATTGTCCATTCTTTCAGCCTTGTGTGCAGGCTCCATGGCTCTTTGGTCACAATCCGTGGTGGCGTATTGCTCAACTAGTCTTTCTCCAGACATTCTGGTAGAGTAAGTCGCTGTAGTTATCTCAGGGCTGTAAGGAGGTTCCGTTGGTCCTAGGAAAAACTTAAAAGAATTGCATCAGTGTACAGGAAGTTACAAAGTTCTGTTCAGCAGTTTGTGCTGAGACCTCTCTGTCTCTTCTCTACTTTGTCTGAGACTGCCGTTGCAAGGGCACTAGAGCTGAGATAACACTCACTGTTTCACACCGGTTCAGCCAAGGCCACTTAGCACTGGCTTCAGTTCTGTTTTGAATCCTGAAAACTCCTTTGGAATATGAGGGAGCTAAGACACTTGAGAATTGTAAAATTTTAGTTATAAAGCCAGTTACAATAGCTCACAGCAACAAGTATTTTAAAACGAGACCAGAGAATCACTTGAGCCCAAGAGTTTGAGGTTTATGTGAGCTATGACGCCATGGCACTCTACCGAGGGCCACAAAGTGAGACTGTCTCAAATAAATAAATAAATAAGATACTGTATTTATAAAAAAATAAATAAAACTTCTTTGGCTCGGGTGGCGCCTGTGGCTCAGTGAGTAGGGCGCCGGCCCCATATACTGAGGGTGGTGGGTTCAGACCCAGCCCCGGCCGAACTGCAACCAAAAAATAGCTGGGCGTGTGGTGGGCGCCTGTGGTCCCAGCTGCTCGGGAGGCTGAAGCAGGAGAATCGTGGAAGCCCAAGAGCTGGAGGTTACTGTGAGTCCTCTGACATCACGGCACTCTACCGAGGGCAGTAAAGTGAAACTCTGTCTCTACAGAAAAAAAAAAAAATTTCTTTGGTTGAAGTGATCCTCTTGCCTCAGTCTCCCAAGTACCGGGGACTATCACACCTGCCACACCACCTGGCTATTATTTTATTTTATTTTGTTTTATTTTATTTTATTTTTTATTAAGTCTTTTGTACATAGATTATAAATACATTTATGCCCATTTCAGTGTGTTGATTATTTGTACAAATTGGAGTGCATACATCATACTAATCACCATAGCTTTCATCTCATTTACCCAATTATAGCATTAGGACATTTGTGTTCTACACATGATAGAACCAACTTGTACTTGAATGTGCTCCATAGTTGTGGTCCCCCTACTATCCCTCCCACCCTGGCTCTTTTATTTTTAAGAGATGGAGGTCTCACTCACACTCAGGCTGGTCTCAAACTCCTGGGCTCAAGCAATCTACCCACCTCAGCCTTCCAAAGTGCTAGGATTACAGACGTGAGCCACTGTGCCTGGCCCAAGGAGTGATTTTCTTTCTTCCTTTTTTTTTGCAATTTTTTTTGACCAGGGGTCAGGTTTGAACCCAACACCTCCAGTATATGGGGCCAGGGCTTTACTCCTTTGAGTCACAGGCGTCGCCCCCAAGGAGAGAATTTTTAAAATGATACTTGTCAAAATGGGTGCATCAGAATTACTGCAATTGTCTATTGTTATTACCTTTATAAATAAATTTTTGAAAGTCTATACTACTTAGATTAGTCTGTGAAATACTGAGTTATGATGAAAAGAGCAGAGAACCGAGGATTCTCCTTTAAATAGTCCTATTTATTTCTCTGCAAAGCATTCATTCCCCGAGATTTTCTTATATATTTAATTTGTCTTTTTCCTTCTGCTAGACGGAGCCTTTATCTTTTTTGTGACTGTGTTCTCAGAACCCTGCATCATAGCTATCATAAAGTAAATGCTCAGTAACTCTTAAATGACTGTCATAAACATACACGCACCTCTCCTATCAGCATAGTTTTAAAAAAAATATGTAAGATAAATACTAATGGATATGTAAAAGGAAATTAGACAGAGTGGGAGACCAACCCACCTCCCTGCGAAACACACCAAGCAAACAAAAAACAACAAAGAACTTTTAAAACTCAAAAGCAGAACAATGAGTGCTTTACTGTCTATATTTCTGAATTTGTTTCATAACTAACATGTATTACTTTTACAAAGGATATTAAATGTTGCTTCATTTTTCCTTCCAAAACTGAAGTCTTTGTATGCTTCTGAGGAGCTGGTCAAACCTATTCCTGGGTGTTAGATGCTCAATAAGATGAAAGGTGACAAGAAAGTGCATGACATGAGGACTGTGTTGAGGATTACTCCACAAAACATAACTGCTTGGACTTTTTTTAAAAAGTTCTATACTAATAACCCTTTCTATAGCTGATACTGACTGCCAGCACCCATCTGTCACCCACTGTGACCAGAGTTTTGTTCTGTCCGTGGCAGAGTTCATTGCACAGCATGGGGTGACCTGCCAGGCTGAATTCTCTCCCTGCAAAAGGGGGCTACAAATCACAATAAAGTTATTGGAAGACTTGACCTCAATTCATGTCAAAACTTCATTTATTCCACCATCTGGTTTTAAAAGGGAAAAAAGTGGCTCAAGCAGCTAAGGCACCAGCCACATACACCTGAGCAGGTGGGTTCGAATCCAGCCCAGGCCCACCAAACAACAATGATGGCTGCAACAACAACAACAAAAAAAGCTGGGCATTGTGGCAGGCACCTGTAATCCCAGCTACTTGGGAGGCAGAGGCAGGAGAATCGCTTGAGCCCAGGAGTTGGAGGTTGCTGTGAGCTGTGATGCTACAGCACTCTACCCAGGGCGACAGCTTGAGGCTCTGTCTCAAAAAAAGAAAGAAAGAAAGAAAGAAAAGAAAGAAGGAAAAAGTATGTGGGTGTGTTTCTGCCTGTGCATTTCTTTTAGCACTACTGTTTAATTTAGAAATTTATGAGACATAGACCAAAGCTTAACTGTTTATCTTTGAAATATGATTTTTTTATTTTCTTCTTTCATCTATTTATATTTTCTTATATTTCTACAATAAATAAGTACTGCTGGAAGAAAAAGTACCCAATGTACTCAGCCTTACTATGAAACTAATTTAGGGCTTTCACATGAAAGCTATAACCCAGTTACAACCTAAGAATAGGGGAAAGGGGGAAAGGGAGAAGAGGTTGGGGGGGGAGGGAGGGTTATTGGTGGAATTACACCTACGGGGCATCTTACAAGGGTAAGTGTGAAACTCAGCAAATGTGAAATGTAAATGTCATGCCATGGTAACTAGGAAAATGCCAGGAAGACTATGTTGACTATTGGGATGAAAATGTGTCAAATGGTCTATGAAGCTAGTGTATGATGCCCCATGATCACATCAATGTAAGTAGCTATGATTTAATAAAAAAATAAAAATAAAAGAGCTCACATGGAGACTCCCCAGTTAGTTCAGTTCTTTCCCCTTTCCAGAAGCTCTGGTCCTTTTTACTTGTTCTGTATTCCTTTCTAACTTCTAATAAAAGTCCTATCTTACCACTGATCTGTGGTATCTCAAATCCCAGAGACCAAGGACCTACTGAAGAGCAAAATTCCAGCATCAGTTTGGTTTAATTGGTTTTCAGATTCTTTTAAAATGTAAAAGCCATTTGATTATAGTTTACAGTCTGTAGTTTTCCAACCCCTGATATAAATTATTAATTTGGAAAATGGCCAACTACAGATATATTATGCGTACTGTAACACTGTTCTTCAAATGGATATGTGTGTTTGCAGTTTTGTATATGTATGGGTATTCATTTGCTGCTGAGAAGAGTAAAACTCTGTGTTGTGAGAATAGTGAATTTTCAGTTGATATTTACACTTTTCTTCTGGTGTTTCCAAATTTTATTTCATGGACAAGATGTGTTCAATGAATACTGACAAGTAAGATTTTCGAGACTATCTATCAACTGCACAGTCCAATATGTATCCCATATTGGTTAGTGTTTACAATTAGCTATAGATTAAGTATTTCCTTTTAAAAAGTTGTAACACAAATCAGCACATTATAGGTTCTGAAAATATCTTAAAAAATCATTTATTTTTCTGTTTAACTATTCAATGATTAAAAAAAAACCCTAAACCTTTTTACAATTGAAAATATGTTTCCAATGAGTTTTTCCTAATGCTAGTCTAAAAATTGTTTCTTACAATTTTTTATGAGTATCATCTCTATGAATAGAAGAAAACTGAATTTTTTATTAATGTTAATTAAAGTTAAAGAAATCCCTAACTTCAATTAATAAGCTAAGGTTTATAATAATATAGTCCTTGAGAAGTTATTTATATGACTATGCAAATACAAATAACAGAAACCAGTTAAAAGTTTTTTTCCATTCCATTATTATTCAAAATATAGATGTCATCTGTGTAAGACTTATGCAAATAAGCAAATGGACAACCAATACCACCACCACCACCATGACAAAGAGTTTTAAGAGTGTCCTAATAATTACAGATACTAGTAGAAAAATGTTTGAGATAAATAATAAAATAAAGGAGTATATAAAAATAAGCTATTTATACTCCGAGGCTGGCAGGTTAGAACCTAGCCTAGGCCAGAGAAACAATGAAGACAACTGCAACAAAAGAATAGTTGGACATTGTGGCAGGTGCCTGTAGTCCCAACTACTTGGGAGGTTGAAGCACAAGAATCACTTGGGCCTGAAAGTTGGAGGTTATTGTGAGCTGCGAGGCCACAGAACTCTACCGAGGGTGACAAAATGAGACTCTGTCAAAAAAAAAAAAAAAAAAAAAAACAACAACAACAACAACAACTATTTATATCACAATTTTGGACATACAACTAGAGTCACAAGATAATTTTATTTATTTATATTAAACATACACAAGTTTATTCCAATCATTTTAAAATAGCTATTAAAAATGTATATTTACAAATCCTATGGGAATAACATTTATTATTTATTATTTACAAGTATTTCTCTTATAAATATTTTAAATGATTATAACTAGAAAAATCTGTTTATGGACTATTGAAACTATTTTTATACTTTATGTAAAAAGTAGATTTTTGATGATGTATTAATGTTCCTAATAGTGTTTTAAGTAATATATGATGGATACACTTATAAACATATTTTCTCTTAACTTACTAACATAGGAATACTGGGGAAAACAAACCAAAAAAATGATTTTAACACACAAGTTCTTCCAAGCTAAGTTAAAATATGTCAGACTTCTTTCAACTAAACATAATACAATGCCTATCCATTTATTTTCTAATTTCTATTCTTTTGCAATATGTTAAAATCCCAGGATTCCCTTCAATGAGTAATGTATAACATTGAGTAGGTATGAAAAAATAGGATCTAATAAATTAACGTGGGAATTTTTAGGGATTTCTCATTATTTAATTCTTCAGTACTAGGAGGAATATATGTCCCTTAGTGTGAAGATTAATATACCTTGATCTATCGGTGACTGTATGATTGTTCATAAGTGATTAAAATAAAATAACAGAACTGCTGTACTCCCTACATTTTAAGCTATTTTTCAAAGAACAGATATTAATATCAACCATTGAAGAAAAATGCAATTATGGTATTAGTATGGCTCTACAGACTATTTTCAGGAGATCTGAATTATTAAATGTGCATTTCTGATGCTCAAAGTATGCACCGATGTCTAAAACAATGAATAAGTAATGGCTACTGCTTTCGTCAGATAACATCTTTAATTGCACACAATTAAACAAAGATATTAAACAAAGAACAAAGATATTAAGTAGAATAATTGAAAAAGTAAGAAGAAAATATCTGTTATTAAGATTTAGGAAAATTAAAAATTCAAAATTCTAGTATAAAGTAACTTTCTAAGTTACACTCAGAATGTGGCAGTATGAATTTGGATATTAAGTTAATTTCCAGTTTCAAATACTAAATTTTAACTAATGCCAGCCTAGTAGCTAAAATCCAGAATTATAGAATCTGACTTCATTGAATTTGCAGTCTATCTCCAAGATTTACTGTATGATTTTGTGCAAATTATTCAGCATATCTAATCATAAATTTTTGGATTTATATGATGGTAAATAATAGAGTGAAGGGTACTTTTGCAGATTAAATGAGATGCCATGCTAAGGAACAACAACAACAAAAGCAAAAGCTTGGTTAGTTACAGGATATATTAAGCACTCCAAATTGATTGTATTGTCATTTACAATCTGAAATGAAAAGATAACAATAGCCCTACCCACAACTCAACATTCTTGTCAATATTAACACAAGACCAGGGAATAAAAAATCACCTTTAAAAATGAGAAAGTAATCACTTAGCCTTGGAAGACTGACCTTTGGTTTACTGTTCTTTTTTTCCCTTTGTTGCCAACATACTTTTAAAAATAGGATTATCTCCTGAATGCTAATTCCCTTTTCTGTGCTCTTATTCCTTTCTTTCTCCTTGCTTCAGATGCTAATTGCACTCTTCTGGGCATTGTTGTGGGTGCCTGTAGTGCCTGAGGCCTGATGTTTCTGCATTACAAAATTCTAGTATTCTCTTCTCTATTGTAATTTCAAACATAAATTTGTCTCTTCAGATATTTGGTTCTCTTCTCTTCTCTATGTTCCACAAACAATTATATGATACATAGCCATCCATGCTGCCATTATTAGTCAATGAATTTTCATGTGGCATCTCACTATGTCAACTTGATTGTAAACTCATACTCTTATCTTCACAGCTAGTATGTTTTCCTGAGTGTCCTCTCTTCCACATTTTGAAAAAGTCTATACAATTTAATACTTTTTATAGATTGAATAAAGGGACTACATTCATATACAGTTGACCTTTTGTATCTATGTGTTCTGTATCCACAGATATCAACCAGAAATATAATTAATGTTTTGTATTAATATTAAAACATATTGGAGTGAGAGCAAGATGGTGGCTGAGTAACAGCTTCCCTGCAACTTGGCACAGTGAGTCCAGGGAGATAAGACTCCAGGCATCTCTGGCTGGTAAGATATGCCTATAATCATCTCTTTGAGGATTTCCAAAAAAAAATCCACAAAAAGAATCAAATAAGATGAACAATATAAAGAATATACAAAGAATATAGCAGAGCTGAAGGAACTGAAGCAGTCAATTAGAGAACTTAAAGATGCAATGGGAAGTATCAGCAATAGGTTAGATTGTGCAAAAGAAAGAATTTCGGAGGTAGAGGACAAAGTTCTTGAGATAACTCAGATAGTTAAAGAGGCAGAAAAGAAAAGAGAGAAAGCAGAACATTCACTGTCAGAATTATGGGAATTTATGAAGCATTCCAAAATACGACTTATAGAAATCCCAGAAGGGGAAGAAAAATCCTCCAGAGGAATAGAAGCCATACTAGAGAATATTATAAATGAAAATTTCCCAAATATCACTAAAGATTCTGACATACTCTTATCAGAGGGATATTGAACCCCAGGTCACCTCAACTGTAACTGAGCTTCTCCAAAACATATTGTGAAGAACTGGTTCAATGTCAAGACCAAAGAAAAGATTCTGCAAGCTTCCAGGAGCAAGTGCCAGTTGACCTACAGGGGAAAATCTATCAGAGTGACTGCAGACTTCTCTAATGAAACTTTCCAAGCAAGAAGACAATGGTCATCTACATTTAATCTACTTAAACAGAACAATTTCCAGCTCAAAATTCTAGACCCTGCTAAGTTAAGCTTTAAAATTGGTGGAGAAATCAAATCATTTATGGATATACAAACATTGATGAAATTTGCCACAACAAGACCAGCATTACAGGAAATACTTCAACCTGTTGTACACAGTGACCATCACATTGGATAAGCAGCAAAGTAAGAACTCAGAAATTAAAGGACAGAACCTAACCTCCACACTGATGCAAAAGATAAAACTAAGCAATGGACTTTCACCAAATAAGATGAATAGAATATTACCAAACTTATCAATAATCTCAATAAATGTTAATGGCTTGAATTCCCCACTGCAGAGACATAGATGGGCTGACTGGATTAAAAAAACACAAGCCATCCCTTTGCTGTCTGCAAGAAACACACCTGGCTTCAAAAGACAAATTAAAATTCTGAGTCAAGGGTTGGAAGACAATTTTTCAGGCAAATGGAATTCGGAAGAAAAGAGGAGTTGCAATCTTATTTTAAGATACATGTGGATTTAAAGCAGCTAAAGTAAAAAAAAAAAAAAACAAAGATGGTCACTTTATATTGGTCAAGGGAAAAATACAACAAGAAGACGTTTCAATTCTAAATATTTACGCACCCAATTTAAATGCTCCCAGATTCTTAAAACAGATCTTACTCAGTCTGAGCAATATGATATCCAATAATACCATAATAACAGGGAACTTTAACACTCCTCTTACAGAGCTGGACAGATCCTCTAAACAAAAATTAAACAAAGATATAAGAGATTTAAATGAGACCCTAGAACAACTGTGCCTGACAGACCCATATAGAACACTCCATCCCAAAAATAAAGAATATACATTCTTCTCATCACCCCATGGAACATTCTTCAAAATTGATCATATCCTGGGACACAAAACACATACCAACAAAATTAAAATAAATGAAATATTACCATGTATCTTCTCAGACCATAAGGCACTAAAGGTGGAACTTAACTCTAACAAAAATGTTCGACCCCACACCAAGGCATGGAAATTAAACAACCTTCTGTTGAATAACAGATGGGTGCAGGAAGAAATAAAAAAGAAAATCATTAACTTCCTTGAGCATAACAACAAAAAGCTTGTGAAGACACAAGCTACCAAAACCTAGCAGTTTTGAGAGGAACATTTATCATTTTAGATGCCTACATTTGAAAAACAGAAAGAGAGTGCATCAACAAACTCACAAGCCATCTTATGGAATTGGAAAAAGAAGAACAATCTAAGCCTAAACCCAGTAGAAGACAAGTAATATCCAAAATCAAATCAGAGATCAATGAAATTGAAAACAAAAGAATCATTCAGAAAATTAATGGAACAAAGAGTTGTTTTTTTGGAAAAATAAATAAAATAGATAAACCATTCGCCAGACTAACTAGAAATAGAAAAGTAAAATCTCTAGTAACCTCAATCAGAAATGATAAAGGGGAAATAACAACTGATCCCACAGAGATACAAGAGATCATCTATGAATACTACTGGAAATTCTATGCACAGAAATTTGACAATATGAAGGAAATGGATCAATATTTGGAATCACACTCTCTCCCTAGACTTAGCGAGGAAGAATTAGAGCTCCTGAACAGACCAATTTCAAGCACTGAGATTAAAGAAACAGTAAAAAAGCTTCCACTCCAAAAATGCCTCAGTCCAGATGGCTTCACACCAGAATTCTACCAAACTTTCAAGGAAGAGCTCATTCCTGTACTGCAGAAATTATTCCAAAAAATTGAGGAAGATGGAATCTTCTCCAACACATTCTATGAAGCAAACATCACCCTGATACCAAAACCAGGAAAAGACCCAACTAAAAAGGAGATTTCAGAACAATTTCACTCATGAATATAGATGCAAAAATTCTGAACAAAATCCTACCCAATAGATTATAGCTTATCATCACAAAAGTCATACATCATAATCAAGTAGGTTTCATCCCGGGGATATAAGGCTGGTTTAACATACAGAAGTCCATAAATGTTATCCACCACATTAACAGAGGCAAAAATAAAGATCATATGATCCTCTAAATAGATGCAGAAAAAGCATTCAATAAAATCCAGCACCCTTTTCTAATTAGAACACTGAAGAGTATAGGCATAGGTGGCACATTTCTAAAACTGATTAAAGCTATCTATGACAATCCCACAGCTAATATTTTATTGAATGGAGTAAAACTTAAAGCTTTAACTCTTAGAACTGGAACCAGACAAGGTTTTCCTCTGTCACTTTTACTATTTAACATAATGCTGAAAGTTCTAGCCAATACAATTAGGCAAGACAAGGAAATAAAGGGAATCCAAATGGGAGCAGAGGAGGTCAAACTCTCCCTCTTTGTTGATGACATGATCTTATACTTAGAGAATCCCAAAGACTCAAACACAAGACTCCTAGAAATCATCAAAAAATACAGTAATGTTTCAGGATATTAAATCGATGTCCACAAGCCTTTGTATACGCCAATAACAGTCAAGATGAGAAGTTAATTAAGGACACAACTCTCTTCACCATAGTTTCAAAGAGAATGAAATAACTAGGTATATAGCAAACAAATGAGGGGAAGGACCTCTATAAAGAAAATTATGAAATCCTCAGAAAGGAAATAGCAGAGGATATTAACAAATGGAAGAACACACCATTTTCATGGATGGGAAGAATCAACATTGTTAAAATGTCTATACTTTCCAAAGCAATCTACCTATTCAATGCCATTCCCATTAAAATACCAAGATTATACTTTCAAGATTTGGAAAAAATGATTCTGTGTTTTGTATGGAACAACAACAACAAAAAAACCCCATATAGCTAAGGCAGTTCTTAGTAATAAAAATAAAGCTGGGGGCATCACCATACCAGCTTTAGGCTGTACTACAAAGCCATAGTGGTCAAGACAGCATGGTACTGGCACAAAAATAGAGACATAGACACTTGGAATCAAATAGAAAACCAAGAAATGAAACTAACATCTTAAAATCACCTAATTTTTGATAAACCAAACAAGAACATACCTTGGGAGAAAGACTCCCTATTCAACAAATGGTGTTGGGAGAACTGGATATCCACATGTAAAAGACTGAAACTGTACCCACACCTTTCCCTACTCAGAAAAATTGATTCAAGATGGATAAAAAACTTAAATTTAAGGCATGAAACAATAAAAATTCTCAAAGAAAAGCACAGGAAAAACACTGGAAGATATTGGCCTGGGGAAAGACTTCATGAAGAAGATTGCCATGGCAATTGCAAAAACAACAAAAATAAACAAATGGGACTTCATTAAACTGAAAAGCTTCTGTATAGCTAAGGAGACAACAACCAAAGCAAACAGACAACCTACACAATGAGAAAGGATATTTGCATATTTTGAATTAGACAGAAGCTTGATAACTAGGATCTATAGAGAACTCAAATTAATCCACATGAAAAAAGCCAACAATCCCATATATCAATGGACAAGAGACATGAATAGAACCTTCTTTAAAGAAGACAGACGAATGGCTAACAAACATATGAAAAAATGTTCATCATCCCTATCTATTAGAGAAATGCAAATCAAAACTACCCTGCGATACCATCTAACCTCAGCGAGAATGGCCCACATCAAAAAATCTCAAAAACTGCAGATGCTGGCATGGATATGGAGAGAAGGGAACACTTTTACACTGCTGGTGGGACTGCAAACTAGTACAACCTTTTTGGAAGGAAGTATGGAGAACCCTCAAAGCACTCAAGCTAGACCTCTCATTTGATCCTGCAATCCTATTACTGAGCATCTACCCAGAAGGAAAAAAAATCCTTTTATCATAAGGACACTTGTACTAGACTGTTTATTGCAGCTCAATTTACAATGACCAAAATGTGTAAATAGCCTAAATGCTCACCAACTCAGGAATGGATTAACAAATTGTGGTGTATGTATACCATGGAATAATATTCAGCCATTAAGAAAAAAAAAAAGAAGACTTTACATCCTTCATATTAACCTGGATGGAATTGGAAGAGATTATTCTTAGTAAAGCAGCATCACAAGAATAGAGAAGTACGAATCCTATGTACTCAATTTTTATATGAGGACAATTCAAGACACGGTGGGGGTGGGGGAAAGGGAGAGCAGAGAGAGAAAGAAGGAAGGATGGGTGGGGAAAGGAAGAGCAGAGAGAGGGAAGGGGGGGTGAGGTCTTTGTGTGTGCTATACCTTTTGAGGGCAAGCCAGGATTGCAAGAGTGACTTTACCTAACAAATGCAATCAGTGTAACCTGACATATTGTACCCTCAATGAATCCCCAACAATAAAAAATAAAAGTAATTCCAAGAAAAACAAAAACAAACAAAAACATATTGATAAAAATAAGAGTATTATTATTATTATTATTGATAAAAATAATAAAAATTTTAAAAATGATACACTTTAGATGTATCATTTAGATACATCTAAAATTATCTAAAATTTAGGTAGCATTTTCATTTTATTATCTAGCACAAATAATCTAGAGATGATTTGAAGTATATGAAAGGATGTTTATAAGTTATATGAGAATACATAATTTTAAATACAAAGCTTGAACATCCTTAGATTTTGGTATTTTGGGAGCTCTGGAACCAGTTCCCCAAGGACTGCCAGTGATGACTCTACTTCTTATAATTTTTCTAACTGTTTTTGTGCTTTTCTCAAAGATATTTACAAACAGGATCAGTGCCTGTAGCTCAAGCGGATAGGGCACCAGCCACATGCACCAAGGCTGGTGGGTTCAAATCCAGCCCAGGCCTGCCAAACTACAATGACAATTACAACCAAAAAATAACTGGGCATTGTGGCAAGTGCCCATAGTCCCAGCTACTTGGGAGGCTGAGGCAAGAAAATCGCTTGAGCCTAAGACTTAAAGGTTGCTGTGTTGTAACACCACAGCACTCTACCACACTCGTCACTCAAGGGTGACAGCTTCAGGCACTGTCTCAAAAAAAAAAAAAAAAAAAAAAAAAAAGAAAGAAAAAAAGGTATTTACAAACATTAGTCCTCTCTTGTTCACACAAATACTAAGCACACAATCTTAAACTTAGGGAAAAAATTCAGAATTAAGAACAGTGCCTTACATGTTTTATTGAGCAGTAAATATAATAGTAGTTAGAATGTGCCTCAATAACACCTGTATATAAGGTACACATATGTGTGCAGAGAATACTTTACATGTATAGGAATTACTATAAGGACTCTGCATACAGCTATAATCAAGACTAAAATTTATTTGGGGAATAGCAGGACCAAGTTTCCAAGAGTTATTTCCCAGTGAAATCATGAAGGACATGTTTAATTTCTCTAGCAACAGGTGTGAAAACCTGTGAGACAGGTTGTCTACCAGGGAAGTTCATTAGAAGTTCAATACTAAGCATTTAATTAGAAACTAGTCACATAAATTCATTCTACTGACCAAATTCTAGAATCCCAGATTAAAAGTCAGTGTTCAGCATAAATCACTTTGTTTGCACAAACAATTTAGGCATAATAAGTCTCTCTTATCAAGGTTCTAAAGGCAGAAACTATAAGCAGACCATTCTTAGAACAGTTAGTCTCATGCCTAAACTATGTTAATAGTTTTCTCCATGGTAAGCAATACTATCATTACTGTTGAGAACATTATTATATTCTAAATAAATGTAATAAGTAAAATAATTGTATGCTAAGTGAAAATACATCCTACATTGAACATCAAAAATTATTGAGAAATCTTGCCAATAAGCCATTTATAGACATTTATGATATTTACTCTTGCAAACAAAATTATATTTTTCTATTGATAATGAACTATAAATGTAAAACATTGTCAACCATTAGATAATAGGGTACTCTTTATTTTATATTCCCTATGCCAATAATAATAGTGTTGCAGAAAAACAAGGACAGATGGAGAGAAAAGAAACACCAATCAATTTAATTTCCAAAATACTGTTCTTCCAGTATACTGGGTCTGATTATTTGCATAAAGTACAGTAAGAATAATCATTAGCCATCTAGGCTTTTCTTTTTTAAAAAATTGGCTTTGCTGAAACCTTTTATAAAGAATTTCAGGTTTGACTTGAAAGCTTCTCAGTAGCCAATTTTTTTTCCATGCTATTAGATACCTGTATGCATTGGGTAAATTCCTCTTCTCTTGAGATTCCAAAGCAAATTGGGATTCCCAGATCTGTCAGAAAGTGACATTCTTTGCTCATCACAGATCAGGAAATGTTATTGATGAGTTATCTGGCCAGTATTTACCATGAGCATTTTCACTGGCCTTATAAAGTCAACCTTAATTCCTTAATGCAGACTGGACTTCTGAAAATGTTATTCCAGTTTAAGAAAAATAACCAGTGTCTTTCACTGTGTCCTATATAACAAAACAGATTCTTATTGAACTTATGCAAATAACTGTTTTGTGAGAAATTAAAAATACTTAGAAATGGTTTTCAAATTCCAGAGAAATCAAGGACAGAGAAAAATAAATATTCCAAATTTTGCTTGTAAGTACATACATTGCTAAAACATACATAGCTCAAAAGGTGAAAAATGATTTTCTTGACTTCTGTAAAATAGAACACAGAAAGTATCAGCAATGTTTCAAACAGCAAGCCTTAAAGAAAATCAACTCAGTTCCATTTAACTGATTTCTGTTCTGTTTGAAGTTAGGTCAGAAATATTTATGGACATGTTAGCTTTCTAATTAAAGTCTTAGAAGTTTGCTTTCAGTCAGATTGTCAAAGTTATCAGAAACCTTCCAACCTTTCCATTACTTTCCTTGAAGGACAAATTTGGGACATAGCCAGTTACAAATATACCTTCTGAGGTGAATTAAAATTATTGTGGATAACATACACTAAGATAGACTAATATTGTATAACATTAGAACATATGTGTATATATAAACATAATCCAGAGATTATTAACCATCATTTCATATTTGACAATATTTTCTATACATTTTTAACATACCAAATAAGCCTAATATGTCTTTTTCACACTTTCAGGGGTCTTAATATTTTAAAAAGACTAAATTTACTTTTTCATTATGGAAGTTTTGTCAAATATCAAAGGCTTAAAATATTTGTTCAAACAGGATTACAAATCAGAAGATTCTAAAGGCAACACAGTTAACTGGATCATATGCAAATTCTATCTCAAATTTGTTTTATGAGTTTTTATTTAAACTGCACAGATAATTTACAAACATCCTAAACCTTCTGGTTTGCTCTACCTTTTATTTTTCTTAAATAACCAGTCATTCTGTTTCATGACAGAATTCACCACACATGATCCTTTCTTACACAATGCTATTATCTTTTCTTTTTAATTATTTTTACCCTCATAAAACCACTTTTTCACAAAACAGGATCACAGTTTACTATAAAGTTATTTATTCACTTGGTTAAACTGATAATCAGTAGATTTAAAAGGCAAAAGTCTTATTCTTTGACTATGACTCAGTTTCCCAAACAATATGAATAATCAAATTATTACATTTTACAAATGACAGACATTTTATGGTACATAACATGACTTTACTGTTTTAAGTTACCAAAACCACAGCATAGGCATCATTTCTGATGTTTTTTCCTTGTCCTCCTAAGTCTCACATAACCATGTGGTATCAAAGATGGCTATAAAAGATAGGACCTATCTGTGTCCTTAATTCATTTATCAGGTGCAGAGTTCAAGAAATAAAGCAGGTAACAAGAGCATTCAGTTTCTCTCAGAATAGCCAGGAGGCAAAGTTGGAGCAGGGAAGAAGGGGCCATGTGAGCTACACTGTACTGTGTAGCTGATGGTCTAAGTATGGGGAATATGTCCTCTAGGCCTCACCATAGCTACTTCTCTAGACCTCAGTCTTCAGAAGCTCAAAATTAAGAACATAGGCTCATAGTCAAATCTAGCTAATTTAGAAATAGTACAGAAGTGACAGTTTTATAACCTTTGAACATCAGAATTTTCATAAGAGGCTTAAAACTAAATTTATATCAAAGGATACCAAAGTCACCTGAACAAAAAGGCATTTCAATTCTTTTCTTTTTTCCTAATAAAATACTTGATATAAGTTCTTACTTTTTCTTTTTTTAAGCTAATTAATTAGAGCTCCTTTGCACGTTTTGATAGTAAAATATCACAGGCAGAGGACCTAGATAGACACACAGATAGACAGAGAGAAGCAGCACAGATAGGGGTAAAAAGGGAGATGATGGCAGAGGTAGTTACATAATTGTTTTTGCCCTGTGGAGGGAGGATGGAGCTCTGCCCGTTGCCATCCATTTCTCTCAGTTTCAAAGCACTCACATACATACAATTCCACACTATTATTTCCTAACCTAGGCAACCTCAGTTTCCCTCTTGAACTGCTATGTGAGGTACTCAGGAGACACTGGTAGGTGATCAGGCTCCCTTCTGTTTTTCTGGAGTAGTTCCCTTTTAATTTTTCCTCAGTAGTCTTACCGCAGTTCAGAAGTCTGCCAGTGCAGGTGTCAGTTCCTCTTGGTCTTAGACGCTTTTAAAAATTGCCAATGGGCTCCTCTCTCTGTCTGGTTGAGGCATCCACAAAGGCAGGCCAAATTGCCTCCCTGGAGTACTCAGTGGTTCACATCACCCAGGCTGATCAGTCCCTGGTGGGTCACCAGAGGGTTGGCAGCAACCACCAGATGAGTCTGAGGCTGTTCTCTCCTTCCTTCTGCAAAACAAACTTGCAGAACCTGGAGTTAATCCCTGCTTGACAAAGAAACAGTGTATTCACAGTCAGTAAATACTGTGAGCATAGGTGTGCTGAACAGGAAGCAAGCAGTAAACTTGTGTAAACAATTAAGGGCCTAGTTCACTTTTACATTATTTTAATCATTAAAAAATATCAGGGTACTAAAGTCTCAAGAGGCCTTGCTACAGTTTGGTTACCACAGTTCCTAAGCAAAGCCCTAATAGATATGACACTAACTCTTTTATACAATTCATATTATTAAATGTTTCCAAATATTCAGAAAAGTTTCCAGAGAAGCTGATTCTAGAAACAATAACTTTACTACAATAGGAAATAATTTAAATGGTAAAGATCTATGTGAGTTAAAACACATTTCTTCAAGTTCAAAAATGTTTCTTATTTGAAGAGAACTTAGGCTTGACTCCAAAATGCAATCTGTATGTTTTCTTGCATATTTACTACAATAGAGTGTCATGATGCCATATTTAATATAAACAAATGAATGTCTTATTTTATAAATTATGCAGCAACATTTTCTGTAAAATGCTTTTTTTTTTTTTTTTTGTTATGTTATGATCTTGTTATGTCCTATGGGGTACAGTTATGCTATGATCTTGTTATGTTATGATCTTGTTATGATCTTGGTATGTCCTATGGGGTACAGTTATGCTATGATCTTGTTATGTTATGATCTTGTTATGATCTTGGTATGTCCTA